>JAJMIF010000193.1:0-34378 GCA_030583505.1 Sugiyamaella castrensis
ATGGGGTATATGGATCTTTTTATTAGTTCAGTAAAACATTCCCAATCCATACTTCTGTAGTTGAACCTAATTCTTCGTTTTTGTTGTAAGGCCCTTTCTTGGTTGACAATCTTCCAATCTAACATTTTATGATCCGAGGTATAATCTTTATGTGGAAAGTTGTCGATTAAGTGCCATAAGTCTGTTGTACTAAATATTATAAATATAATTAAATAGGTGTCGCTGGCTCAGAGCTTAAATAGACATCGAATTTAAACTTTCAATGGCCAGAGGGCTTTACCTCATCCTCCCTAAGTTGAACAACAAAAGCAAAAATGTACTAGATGTACTATATGATTGATTGATTCATTATAATTTCTAATTTTTAATTTTTAACAGGAAAAGTCGCGAAAAAACGATTTGAGCCGCGTGTCGTGAGGCGCGTGAGGCTTATAATGCAGACAGTTAAGTAGATTATGCATAATATGGTGGTCAAGTTACCGGTCCCTTGGCCTAGTTGGTTACGGCGTCGTGCTAATAACGCGAAGATCGGCGGTTCGATCCCGCCAGGGACCATTTTTTTGGTTAATTATAAATAATGATCAACTTCTTCCTATAACCTATCTTATAATAAATTGTTCCAGAGAATATTAATACTTTGGGTGTATTCCTTAATCAATGAAGGTATCGAGTTTAACCGTTAAAAAACTCTCATCGCGATTCTCGAGATTCATTATAACTCGACAACTTAAAATATTTCAATAAAGAAACTGAGACCTTCGAATTAAATTAGTATATATGCGTATAAAATACAGCAGTTACGTTACTCATATGCGAATAATATGTTGTTTTTTTTTTGCTCGAGTTCGAGAATCTTTTTAGACTAATAGCATTAGACAATGCAAACAAATCATCATATCATATATCATAATTGGTGTAAGTGGTGGTTTTAATATATCATAGAACCCTTATTATTATTTATCCCGTTTATACTTTTAGCAATAGCATTACTAAAGATAGTAAAAGTTTCAGACGACATCTTACCTTCAAGGAAATCTCTACGTGTATCTAATATTTGCTGAGTTAATTTTGCTTCCAATTCTATTTTATGCTTTTCCGCTAACTTTAAATTCCGATCCAACTCTAGGTGCTGCTCCTCTATCCGAATACGTTTGTTCTCACGCAAATTTTCCATTTCAACCTGCTGCTTTCTTATGTTCAATTCTTCCCTTCTCATATCCTTCGATTCTACCGAAAGACCTTCATTAGTCTGACTAAATGCTGTTGTATTATTATTGGTTAGATGGAGTCGATTATTTGTGGCGCTAGCTTTAGTACTACTAGCTGTACCATTTTCTCTGCCAGTCTGACTTTTTCTATGACGTCTTCGGAAATCAGAGGGCGTGGAAACACTTGTTTCTAATTCAGATGAAGTATTAGCTGATTCGTTTATATTGCCAAATTCAAGTGATGACCTATCAGCTACAAATTCCGAATCGATATCTTGTTTTCTTTGTTCCTCCAATGAATGCCACTCAGCAAAATGACTCCATTCTAAGCAGATTGTATCCATCACTGATGAATTAACAACTTCAGTAGTTCCACTTAATGTATTCAAGTATTTTGACCGCAATTCATCATATTTGGCTTTCATGCGATATATATGGCGTTTTATTGAACCGAATTCACATCGTATATACCCTAGATCTTTCAAATGGTTAATTAGATTTTCATAGTATGGTTTGTTGGCTGTCGACTTATCACAACATACATCCAAATTATCGCCTATAGCTAGCCAGCGAATTATAGCTCGATCCATGATATCTGTGAAAATTGTGCGTCCTCTTCTTTGATTATTAGGAGTTTCATTAAAATATATTGTAGGAGTATTATTAGGCTTATGCCCATTTGTTAAGCCAATTCCGGCTATAGGGGTCTCACTAATACTTGGATCAGTTGAAAGAGTGAGCCCATTTCGTGTTCTATTCATGATCGCGTGCCATTGAGCAAAATAAGGCCATTCGGAACAGATAGTATTCATTAAGGATGAATTGCCGACTTCGATAATTCCACCAGATTGATTTAAGTATTTTGATACTAATTCATTATATTTATTTTTCATAAGAACTAGATGACGTTTTAGTGAGATGAATTCACATTTATATCCTAATGTTTCCAGGTGGGCGATTAGGTTCTCCAAATATGGTCTAGAGTGCCCCTTTTCAAAACATCCTTTCATGTTATCTCCTTCACCAAGCACATCGACTATAGCTTTATGCATATCAGGTGTGAATGTTGCACGCGTTCTCCTGTCACCAGAATGAACAATCCGGCCAGCTATGGCATCGAATTGAATATCCATAGCCGATAATGATCTTTCTTGTACTATAAAACCATGAGGGATTAATTAATTAATCCTACGCGTTCTTGTTAATCTTAAGGGTTTAATAGCATCAATAGGGTTAGGGTGCTTAAGTTTCGTGAAGAGATTCGCCAAATTGGTATCAACCCCTTACCTTTAAAGTAGTTTTGGGTGATAGATAACATGCATGAAATTTTGGTCTTATAAAATAGAGAGTTTCTGGAGGACTCAAACTAAGGCCCATAGTAACGCCCCTCCGGACAGGTTTGAAGTAGATCTTGGCTCTTTCTGCAGTTCAGATTCATATGAGATTAGTGATCTGGCCGATCCTGGTGATTAGAGCAGGATGAGATACAATGATTTCAATTGCAATTACACTGTATTGAGTTCATAAAAATTCTGGTCAAGTCATGTACGTTTTGTGCCGCACGGCTGATATGCTTTGTTAAATTAATCCTACGTAGTCAAGTGATTAACTTCAGCTGGCTGACAGCTCTGTCAGATTTTGACCACCATTAACGCATAATAACAATGTAACAGTTATACGGAGGACCAAATTCATTCAGTGGACTTGTTCCGAAATATTTTTGTGTGATATTGAATTGTCAACGCCATAGCCAGTTATCTTTCTCTCTTTTGCGTTTAGTTACACCTTACCTACCTATAAGCTATCTATCTACCTTGATAATATATGGCTTCTATTTCAGGTCCTGGTTCTCTCCCCTCGTTTTTTCAATGAATTAATAACGCTATATACAGTTAATTTACATGTTATACTGTCTCAGAAATAGCAAACGTTAACTTAATTGGTACCTACTATTTATTGAGTTCAAGTTATCATAGAGAAGAACTGTCATTTTGGATTAGTTTTCTGTAACGCATGTATATCTAAGACTTTTACAACACATGATTTCGTCGCTCGCGCGATTTCAACTTCCGCTCCGCGCACCTTCAAGATCGACAGCTCACCCTAACCACTGTCGGATGATAATTTATTTTCCATATATTTATATATATACGTAACGTTATTTTGAATTGTATAAATAGAGGAATCCCCGGCGACTCTAAATAGAATTCTCTAAATTTGGTTCCCCTGAAATTTTAAAGAGGATATAATATTAATATGGGGGTTTTCTTACCCGAATCGGCCTTACCAGGTCTGGCCAGGTATAAGTAAGTATAGCTTAGCATATATACAGATTTTATACATTTGAAATCATACTGTTATTTGTTTATTCTAACTTAATAATTAAGATACTCTTCACAGGACAAGTCATTAATTTCGAAGTACATTCTCAAAGCATTTTATTCGAAGTTCGTCGGATTGTTTCCTGAATGGATTGCGTAAGTTCTGAATGATCAAGGTGATCGAAAAGCTGGGTCGTGACTGTAGGACAGTCAATATAGCATACCTGAACAACAGAGAGAAGTAAATGATCAGCTGTAATCTACCTCTACAAATATAAGAGCCCGCATTGGTTGTACTGACATTTTTATATTTATTATTTTATCTCTAGTCCTAATTTAATCACTCTGACCGGTTTAGGATTCGTCCTGATCAACTTTGCTACAATGTTATATTATAATCCTAGATTTGACCAGGAATGTCCACCATGGTTATATATTTCATATGCGATTGGATTGTTTCTCTATCAAACTTTTGATGCCTGTGATGGTCTTCAAGCGTAAGTAAATTCTTTACACAATGAATTGAGGCAAGTCAAAGGGCTAGTGTACGATATTAACTTTTTTTGGTTTTGGCATTCATTTGTCTCGGGAAGGAGTCCTAACATTTTTCAGCCGTCGAACTGGACAGAGTGGACCTTTAGGAGAATTATTTGATCATTGTGTCGACGCATTGAATACAACTTTGGAAGTTCTTATCTTTGCATCAGTCACAAATATGGGCTACGGATGGGGAGTTATTTGCTCTCAGTTTGCTACTTTGTTAAATTTCTATCTCAGCACATGGGAGGAATACCACACAGAAACGTTATATTTATCAGAATTTTCGGGTCCTGTTGAAGGAATTATTATAGTTGTTACTATCTACACTATCACTGCATTTACTGGACCTCAGCTTTGGCATTCCGAACTGTTTGCTTTTGTTAGTCCTTCCATTTTGGAGTCTTTTCCTAATACTGTACAGCATGCGACATTGATTGATGCTTATCTTGTTTTTGCTGCTATAGGATTAGGATTTAATATCCAAGCTGCTTCATCCCATGTATTTTTGGCTAGAAAGAAACGAAATCTTCCGTTATTACCAGCTGTTTATGAAGTCATTCCATTTGTATTCTTCTTTGCAACTTTGGCTATATGGATCATCTTATCTCCCCAAATCCTTTATGAACATCTCTTACCACTTACCTTTGCTACAGGAATTGCCACAGCTTTTACAGTTGGTCGTATTATTACTGCTCATGTTACCAAGCAAGATTTCCCTGTTTGGAATCCTCTTATATTTCTTCCTGCTATAGGAATAGCTTCAAATCTTGGTGGAAAATTCCTTGGCTGGGATGAGACGCTGGCTGAAGTCGCTTCAGTATGGGCTGGTTTAGGATTGAGTTTGGGTATTTATGGGTCCTTCATTGGTGAAATTATTGTAGAAATCACTACTTATTTGGATATTGGATGTCTTTATATAAAATATCCTAAGAAATTAGAAGAGAACAAGAAGAAATAACTGGAGCAAGAGGTAAGATGATATCGTAGAAAGAATTTTAGAGCAGGGTTATAGATTAGAAACAACAAAAAGACGGGTTTATAAATTTAAGAGAATAGATATTTACTTTGTCACCCTTGGGTACTTGCGCAAACTCGGCCAAAGCGCCGCACGGCTGAGACTAATCTGGTCGTGAACTCATGGTCGTGAACGCGAGGTCGTGAACGCGTTAATTGCCGGTACTCAATCTAGAGATTACAGCAGTACAATCAACTGCTGAAGACTTCTTCTTTGACACAGAAGTACTAATGGAAAATTTGATGATAATTAATTATAGAATATAGCAGCACGGAATACGAACGAATTTAGAGAAATATGATACAGTAGTAAAATTGAGTTTAGGGTTTCTCGGAGCAGAGTAACTTACTAACCGTTACACAGCCGTGCAATTTGTTCCGGCCATGACCTGCATACATATATATCTCACATGCAAGCTTCCCCAGAATATAAACCGTAATCTATACTTCATATAATTTACACTATCTTCACCTATATCTCATTCTAACCTCATGGCTTGGTTACTCCGCCGAATGGTAGCAGCTCCCAGGCGTCAGTTCTGTGACGAGAATGGCAAGTTGGATTTAGCGTATATAACTCCTAATCTGATTGTGACATCAATGCCCACAAGCGATTACGTAAAATCATGGTATCGTACATCTGTGGAGGATTTGCGATCATTCTTAACACGACAACATGGGGATAACTGGCGAATTTATAATTTCCGGGCTGAAACCGATGGTGACTATAATGATGAAGAATTTTCTGGTCAGGTTAGAAGATTTCCTTTTCCCGATCATGGGCCACCTCCATTTGAATTAATTCCCATCGTGGTTCATTCTATTCATCAATATTTGAGTACTGATAAAAGAAATGTAGCAGTTCTTCATTGTAAGGCAGGTCAAGGTCGGTCGGGGACTATTGCATGTGCATATTTAATTGTTACACAAGGTCTTAGTTGGAAAGCAGCTGTTGATATCTTCTCTGCTGCGCGTATGGTGCATGGACTCGGCCTAACTGGTGTTTCAATTTTGAGCCAACAACGGTATCTACAATATGTGGAACAACATGTTAAGGGTATAAAGGAAAATAATGGGGAAGTTATCGACAGTAATAGTTCCACAGGTGGTTGTAGTTCTATCAATGTCAGTAATGTATTGTCTCCCGAAAGAAAGTTTCTTTTTGAAATTGATAGCATTGAATTATTCAATCCGAATCGTAGATATGAGTTCAAGATTCGAGTACATAAATTTTCAGAAAACGGAAGAGTTAAAAATTTAGTAGCGGTTTTAGGTAATAGTAAAGATAACTTAAGGTATATCGACAACACATTAGAATTCCGGCCAAGTAGAGACCGAAAGGTCTATGTAGGGGCCGATGTAGCCATTCAAGTTGTTACTAGTGATAGGCTTAGCCGCGGTTATACGCAAGTGTGGTTCAATTGTCTGTTTGAACAACACCAACGGAACCAACAAGAAGAACGGCATGGAGAGGCGTCGACTCGATCTGGGATGTTTACTGCCGAATGGAAGGATATGGATGGAATACTTGGTACTAGGGTCCGTGGTATAAGAACTTTTGGAGAGTTGAGAGTTCGTTGGAAGATCCACGATTCTTGCATTACTGATTGAATTTTTATGATTTCTCTTGCTCATGAAGATGTTCTCCTGTTTTTTTCGATAAAAGAGTGATCATCATAGCTTATAGTGATATAACTAATATATATCATCATGCATTCTTACTCCTGCGCTTCTGATAAGTGTGACTGCACATGATAATTGGCTAAAAGTTATAACTCTGGAGGCTTAGCTCTCATTGTTCTCCCTGTGAGCGTCCCATAAGGTAGAACAACCTTAGGCCCATAAAACCATGTCAATACAGGGCCGGGCAAATCTTTACGTTCAGTAAACCCCAGTTTTAAGGTAATGAAGCACTTCACCCGGAGATCCTGAGGCGTAGCCTCAGAGGTGGACGAGGCATAACCGAACTCTGCCTCAAGCTGATTATATCTCATCTGGTCCGACATAGGGAAGGACCTACTCTCACTTAATGATGGGAGTGATAGTGTCTAGAAAATGTTTTTTTGAATAATATAAATAATAATAAATGCAGCTGCTACTTTATGTAGAAACAACATGTCTTTTTCCACCCCACACAAACTCTTCTATTATACTTTTCCTTGTCTACTCTTCATACCCTTTTAACCACCTTTAGGTAAAGCAAGCTTCTCACGAGCACCACCTACAATCTTTTTTACTAAATCCAATGCAGAGGAAGATTTCGCATCTGCCCTACAAGACTCAGGCCTATATGGAGGGTCAACACGTACCTCATCAAATACGATAATCGACTTGTCATGCCATCTACATGGTAAAGTTTTATAGATAGTATTAAAGATATGCTGAGCTTCTGGCGTTACACCAATTCCATTCACCTGGGCCTCATGTTGGGAACGGTTGACCCCTTGGGCTTCCTTTTGAGGTAATAATGAGACATCTACAGGTCCAATCGCCGGGCCAGCGTTGAGGAAAGCCGAGCCAGGTGTTTGTTGATGTTGTTTTTTTGATTTATCTAACACTGAAATATCTTTGATGAATGAAGTTTTTATGATACGGTAATTTACATTAGGTACAGATGTTGCGGTTAAGTTTCCTCCTATTGGATTATTACCATCTGATGTCGTTATATTTTTGGGAGTGGTCGTTCCAGTGCTGCTGGCAGGATCTTCAATCAGAGTGATAGTATTAGTGATTGGACAAAATGCATATACTTTACCTGTAATGGTACTATCAAGGACAGTGGTGATTTTGACTCTAAATACATTTAATGTTAGCTTAATTAAATATTCAGTAATAATCTACTAATATTTGTCAGGAGGACACTTCTGGTACTCTCTAACCAGGGATCATAACGAGGTTACCTCTGACTGGCTCAGTCCGTAAGGTTTCGGTGGGGGACAAGGATAAGGATTCACTCCATATCCAAAAAAAAAATTCTAGTCCCCTTCCTGTTCTTCTTAAGTTCTTTTCTTACCTCACGCCTAGAACAGACTCTAAAGATGAAGCCATATTCAGGTTAAAACCTATTATTTCAATAACCTGACTTTTTCTCCTTGGGCCTCTCTAAACTTGAGCTGCCACTCCTCCACACTCAAAGTCAGATAGAATAGAGAGAGAGATCTGACCTTCAGTTAAAGATGATGAGGAAGGATCAACTAAGTTTCAGTGAACTTTCAAATTCGTCAAATTTCAGTAGGGTAAGCGCTCACGTGTAAAATGTAATTAAGGTTATGTATGCCAACGTTACCGTAGTAACTGTACAGAGCGCCCAAAAATAAGTGACCTCCTCCCATTCTGCTAATTAATGAAAGACTCAATCTAACTAGAGACAAGTTGATTTGATTTAATTAGTAATTGTGATTGTGATTGTGATTGTAATTGTAATTGTAATAATAATAATAATAATAATAATAATAATAATAATAATAATAATAATAATAATAATAATAATAATTTGATACCTAGGAATCCTTGCCGCGGCAGAGCTACAGTTAGCTTAACTTAGCTAAGCTCAGCCGGACTGTTGCTAAGCTCAGCCGGACTGTTGGGCCGCGCGCGTATTGCATGCATGCATAATTCTACTCTATTCAATATGGTTCTTGCTACTCCTGATCCTTGGGTGGCCCAAGCATTTGCTTCAATGTCACTGGAAAATAATATAATAATAATAATAAATTGGTACCTAGGAATCCTAGCCACGGCTAAGCAGAGCATTGCTAAGCTTAGCCGGACTGTTGGGCCGTATTACATAGTTCTACATGATTCTGTACAGTGGAGTATTTCATAATGGGTTGGTGGTTTCACTACTACAATTTGTCTGCCAAATTAATGAGGGGCCAGTTGCCCGACTTCGGATGAAAACCTAATCTCTTTGGTTAGGGGAAACCGTGGTACGAGGCTTGACTACCCTCCTATCAAACTAAACCCTTCCACAGGGGTGGGCCATTAGACCCCACCTTATAGAGCGCAGTTAACTTAGACGCCATCAATTAACCGAAATTTTTTGGATTCAATACATTATCACTGGAAAAGTGATTTATATATCCTTGAATATGGTGGGTAATATTGCATAATTTGTTCTAGCGACCTTTATAGGGATTGTGAGGTTTAAAAGGTAGAAAAACCAGTGGCAAAGACAAGTTGGCCGTGGCTTGGGCCCAGAGATCCTGATATCCCAGTTGGTGAGCAAGGAATTTGAATATAAAGAAACGTATTGGACCTCTTTGCTTCTCAATTGACTTTATTTAGTATCAATTATGTAATCGACAAAATAGTAGCTGAGTTTATTCAAACGAAACAATGCCTTCACCAAAACTTGTCTTGTACACTAGTGATACTAAAACGTGAGTTTATAACAAAAACAAAACATGATCTGTGGTTTGTTCTGAACATGGCCTCTAGTAAGAACTAGGCCAATCACTAGAGCAGAAATAGCTCCTATCTTGGAACTAACTTACAATTTAGTTGCCCTTGGGCTGCTCGAACTTGGTTGGCTCTTGAAGTAGCCGGCGCTCAATATGAGTACAGAGAGGTCGATTTGAAAAATAAGCCCGATTGGTTCTTGAAGGTTTCTCCTACTGCAAAAGTCCCCACATTGGGAGTTGATAATGAGATTTTGATCGAGTCAGCTATAACTACTCGTTATATTGCTGAATTGTTTCCTGAAGCTGGATTGATTTCTAAGGATCCTCTTGTTAATGCTAAAAGTCTATTGTGGGCTGATCGATATTCTGAGAATTTCTTTTCTAAACTAAAATTTTTTCTTACTATTAAAAAATTCACTACCGATGAAGAAATTGAGAATGCCTTCTTTGACGGTCTAGATAAAGTTTTACCATTCTTTGATGAAAGTCTGGTTCGGGTGTATTTTCTGCTGGTTCAGCTCATGTTCTTCTTGGTGATCTTTTGATTGCTCCTTTCCTTGGTCGTGTTCATCTTCTACTTGATAGAGGCGTTCTTCCTGCTTCTATAAGTAAAAAACTTAACAGTGATTCCAAGTATGAAACTTATGTGAAGTATGTCAATGCTATAAGAGAATTGCCCGCTTTTAAGACTGTTTTCGACTCTGATTTAATTCACTCCTTTTTGAGAAAGGACGTGCTGCCAATCTTGCTGAGGTTGCTAAATAAAAAGATTATTATTAATTAGTTTAGTTTTTACCAAAATTTTTCATTCCCAATATGTCTACGTCAGCTGGTTCTAGGACTCGCTTTGATGAGAATGTGCTGAAAATCGATTCTGAGATATGGAGTGAACAGCTGTACGAGGCATCCTAGTCAGATGAGTCTATCAGAGTTAAATCTGGCCTCTATATTTTTTGCTATTACCTTCCAATATTACATAAAAAACATTCAAGTAAAACGACCGGTTATATCCAATATCAATGACTTGCTCATAAGGAAGAGCGATTCTATCAGTAAAAGTTGGAGTACGCTGTTCATATCCAAAAGCTCTTAACAGATATCTTTTAATAACAAAATTTCCTTTGGTCTGATATAGATAACTTGCTTTTTCTAAAACTTGTAACGTTTCTTGAATATGAATATTTTAACTGCACCACTACCATTGGTCCATTGCGAACCATTTCATCCTGTAAATAAGATTTCAATTGTTGATATATCACACTTGCTAAATCTTCCTTTGTGACAGCTCTTATGATGTTCTCCCCCCTGAGTCCAACTGACGAAGACGATTTATTACGCGGGTACCACCTACCAACCTCCCCCTGATTATCCTGACATCCTGCATCTTTTTTCAGGCGGATATTAGAATATTATTATTATCTGCAGCCGTACAATTAATTTATATAGTTATTCGAAAGATATGGTAATAGTACCAACTACATGGATCGTGATCCTAGTTATACGACGACAACCTACAAAGATTTGATATTTTGGTCCTAATTATCATCCTGCTATTGCATTCATGATTTTTTTCAATGAATGAAGACATCCAGGATAATGTCGTAGATATCGGCATCCCCCTTGAGGGCGATGAACTTAATACAGCAACACGACAGCAGCTGGTCAATGGAGATGATGATCCATTGGGGAATGGCAATAGCAACGACGACATCAATACGAGTAGTAATACAAGTGAACCGGAAGATGCCGAATTTGTCGCAGTTGATGAAGCATCTAGGCCTGCTCTTGGAGAAACTTTTGCGGAGAGAATCTACCAGCGAGCTGGACAGGAAAATGACCAAGGAGGGGCTTTTCGTACGGTATGTCGTGATATTGAAATAAAGCTTTTTCTGTGTCGTCCGTGGCCAGAGGATACATGACCACTACTCATAGCAGATATGGATGCCCCAACGGCTGGACGTATCTTCTAAGAACAGGTCGACCTACTCGAAGCACACAATCTAACTTATTTAAAGTTGCCCAAATTCAATTATAAATTTAGTGATACTGATAGCTTTTCTAATGAGTTGGATGAATGGTTTAATTATGCTGATAGTTTCCATTTTCAACAAGTGAAAAACGTTTTCTATAAAAGGTTTAAAAAATGGAAAAGATCCTCCACAATGACAAGAAAACAAGTCGTTGGAAACCTTTTAGATGAACTCAAAGTTGAACAGAAGAATGAGCCTGGGTTTTCTAATAGAGGAATAACCTGTATCGCTTGTCTTGTCTATATCGTAGAAGGTACTTTTGGTGAGGCGAATTCTCAGATTCAACATATACAACAGATCAAAGAGAATTGTAAACTACTATGGAGATCAGGAGGATTGGATATTGTTTATAACCAAATTTGTCGAGTGATTGAACTTCAGGTTCCTACTCATCTAACTGATGACATTATTGAGCCTGAAGTTAGTAGTCAGTTGGAAACTCAATTACCATATTTATTGACTATCTTTTATTTAATGATAGAAACATGCCGTCAGGAAGATTATGAAGACGTTTTTGTTAATGACCTTGACAATCTCCAACCACCAGTGTTGACTTATTTGGTTGGTGTAGGAGGCAGACTCCGGTGGGTTGAAGGCAAATTACCAGCTAGGAAACTGAATTTGCTACTTTGGAAATGTATATTATGCCTTTTTGGTGGACGAGAAAAAATTTCTCAAGTTAAGAAGTTCATGAGACAAAAGTACAACCTCCCTGAAGACTATAACTCGGATACTATAACAGCGTCTCCACTCGATTATCATGCATTTCGTGAAGATCTTATTTCAAGATATCCATCATATGTTCCACCACCTTCAAAATTACCCAAATCTTTGGAAAATACTCAAAGCATTTCACATTTTATTCAGGTAGCTCGGCCTTCTCACACACAACCTTCTAATACTGCATTGCCGGCTCCTACTGTACATATTGCAACTCCTGCGCCTTCTCCGCCTTTATCTCCCGCAATGTCTCCAGGTCAAAAGTTACGTAAATCAGTGTTTATGACGAATCAAAGTTTTCCATTTTTATATCCTACAGAAAATGAAGTCCCCCAGAGTATAGTTGAGGCAGGTGAATTGTTTGCTTCAAGGATACGGACTACTCCAGCTATTGTACAGTTATGGGATGAACGAGATAGATTTATGCAATATGAAAGAGGTTGGTTTTCAAAAGGAGATGGAGAGGGCAGTGCTAACGTTGATAGTAGTACTAGCACCACTAGTGGAATATCAAACTCTGACCCCCGACAAAAAATCCTTGATAGAATCGATAGGTTCTATAAGGATACTCTACTTTCAATAAATTCATTTCTGAATGTTCAGTTACGATTAATGCTTAAAAGCATTACTTTCCCTCGAGACGAGGAATCTAATATAAGTGAAGAGGAGCTTGATAATACTCGATGTAAGGATATCACTATGAAAAGTATTTCGGCAATATTGGATCTAATCTTATGTTGGTATAAAGTTGATCATATACTGAAATTTGAGTTTCTTTCAGCATTATTATTTGATGCTCGTTATTATTTATTTGTTTACAAGTATTTATATTCTCACAATGTTCTGGAGAAGGCATTACGGGTGTGTGATTTGGAATGTACATTTTTTAATGTTTGTCGAAGGTTATCAGATGAGTGGATTGAAAACGATAATAATAATAATAATAATAATAATAATTCCACGCCTGCAGAAGTCGACAAAGCTGTTGCCAATGATGATACTTACAATGGTGTTTCTATTGCTGTCTCCAATGGAGCTTCGAATGATAATAATAAAAATAATGCTTCCAATGATGATCGTCCAGGCCAATTATTCCAACAGGAGATTGATCGATTTTCGTCTAGATATCTGTTTACATTGATTAATTTGGTTCGTGTTTTACGAAGGATAGTTAAACATAAGACTCAAAGAGTTATTATAGTTGCTGAATTACCATCGGAGACATTAAAGAAGTCTTTAACAATTTATCAGGAAGATTTATGGAGGGTAGTTCTTGATTTATTTAAAGAACAAGTACCATTCAATGGTAAAAAATGGAAATATAATAATATGGATCTTATTTCGGCTATTTATTTAAACTGTAGGGCAAAACTTCGTGATGATTGGTTATCTGGGGTTGATGTCAATGCAGAAATTGATGATGCTTATCCACAGGAAGTAGCATTGCGATCTTTGGTCAAATTCTTTAATGATTATAATTTACCTGATGGAGGGTTTCGTTCTTTCAAGGATAACCCTGATTTTTTTAGTCAAGAATTAGAAGCATTGACTATTTCTGGGAGTTAGGCTGTTGACAACCCAGGTTATATAATTTCCAAAAATGTTTTTATATACACATATCCATAATACTATCCGTCTTATAATCGATAATGTTGAATATTAATACTGTACATGACTTATTTTATTTTGTACATGTGTACATGTACTGTTTATCTTATCTCGATCGACTCACATACCTTCCATTTTGAGTTAAGCCGTTCTATGCGATCGCGACTCCAAAAGTAACGTTAAGTTCGTATCTTTATTTCACTTTACATAACCTTAACATTTTGATTTTTCTTTGAGACATCTTTTATGAGGAAGGCGTAGGTACGGAGAGGGTAAAGATCGCCGCAAGTCCTCCTGATTTATTCTATGCATGCATGAGCTAACGTTGCTAGCGTTGCCGGTTCCGCTCTGCGCTAACCAGAAATAACCCCTTTAATAATTAAATCTTCATTCCATAAAACTATAACAATGATATAGTTTTGAAATTATGATTGAAATTATGATTGAAATTATGATTGAAATTATGATTGAGAAAGTATTTTTGTTTGTTTGTTTTCGGTGTCTTTAAGATTGATCAGTAAATCAGACTGCCAGCAAAGCGATTCGAAGCAATCAACAGGCTGATTAATCAACCGGTCAGCCAAAGATAGCTTAACCCCATCAAATAATTTTACCAGCCATCAACCGATCGACTAACAATGGCCGATTGGCATGTATGTCCATATCAAAGGTTCTTTGAAGAATTTGCAAAAGCTCAGTTAAAGCGAAAGACTTCTGATAAAATGGTGAAAGTAATTCAGAACGATTCATTTGGTGATTTTTCGATTAACAGCCCCAACTCAATTCAATTAAGCCCAGATCAATCTAAAAAATTTGTATATATGAATGGAACTATAAATAGTTCTGCTGAATCCTTAGGGTCCCCAACATCGTCATTAGCATCTTCATTGGCAGTTCCATTATCATTATCTCCATCGTCATCCCCATACTCATTCAGTACATCGAAACCGGTTCTTGAATTAAATACAAATAGCATGAAGGATGCGGCAAATTTCGATGAGGCGTTAACAGCGAAGACCAACATGAAAGATCCTGATCAACTTAAGATAGTAGATGATCATGAAAAGATTGTATCACAAGATCATGATGAAATTAAGATAGTGAATGATCATGAAAAGATTGTATCACAAGACCGTGAAGGGAAGCTGGCGCGAGATAATGAAGAGGATTTAGCGCCAGAAAATGGAAGCATATCACCTGAAAGTGATTCGGATGCGTTATTCCTTGGTGGTTTCTGTGATGAACCTGAGGAGTTGGAGATGCTGTATGACCGTAAAAATCGACCGAAATTGAAGATACTTACGGCATTTTTGGGCCCAGCAGCAGCGGGAAAGCCGTATTAATTGTACATATTATATCATTTATTTATTTATTTATTTATTTTGGTATTTCTACTTAGGCGTTAGTAATAACTTTTAATAATTTTAATAGCATTTATTTTTGTTTTAAAAATCTCTACAAATATAATATATCATAACTAAGAGAAGGACCCAGCATTACACAATTGGGGTAGCAGTATTAATATCAGTTATCTTTTCGTCCTTTATTTCATAGTCCTTAGCTATAGGGCTTATGATCGTTTCATCGTTAGCTTCCCTAGTTACCGGGTTTGCTATCACAGATGTATCTGGAATATTCGACTGCTGAATTGTTTCAGCTTGATGAATGTCTTCTAAAACCATTTTATTGTCCCTCTCATTTTCACTATATTCCTCAGGCTCCCCTTCTGATTCCACATCATCTTCATCACTAGAAGGGAGCTCATTTTCTTCGGCATATTCTTCTTGTTCAACCTCGCCGCCGACATCATCCTCGTCCTCATCATTCTCACTATCCCCAACATCTTCATTGTGACTTGAATTTACTTCATAATCACTGGCATTAATTTCTTCGGCTTGAGCAATTCTTGCCGATCGTCGACTTCCTGGAACTACAGGCCTTACTCCTCTACCTCCATTCGTTCTATTATTTTGCTTATCATAACTATCATTGTAATTATAATTATAATTATAATTACCATCATCATCATCATCATCATCCAATTCATAAGCAGCTTCACTCAAAGCGTCAACATTATAATTTATTTTTTTCTTGTCTCTTGTTGTTCTCGTTCTACCGGCATACAAGCCTTCTCCATTCCGTGCTAATACAACCTGTTGTAATTCGCGTTGCCGCTTTTGTTCTTTCTTTTGTATCTTGATCCTACGTTCATCAGATTCTCTTAATTCTGGAAGAAGTTTTCTTAGTTTATCTCTTAATTTAGAACCTTGCCTTGAAACATCTGCAGCAAGGACTCCATGTGTTAGTAGATGTTCTAATTCATCACAGTTTCCGGCAACAGATTGCCACTTTACATGCCGTAATCGAGGATTAGTCTGTGAATAGAGACGGAATGGTGTATCCCCTTGGCCTCGTATTAACCAATACCGTAAATTATCAATGTCATTCCCTAAAGGCTCCACTCTAGATGCTAAAAGTGTATTATCAGGGTTAACATCATTAACGTTCGAAGAGAACACGGCAGAGTAATTCGTGCTTATAATCGATCTCACAGATTCAGAATTGCTAAGAGCCCAAAGACCCAGCATCTGCAAAAATCCCAATCTATCATGCCAAGATAATTCATTGATTGCTTCAGGTACTTTCAATCTAATCCCTGATGGCCAACATGATCCTATCCCAAGAGCTGGAAGTTGCGAATGAAGTTCCTCTAATGCCCCTCTATATTTCCCTGGTTCAATTGTCTTCTTACGATTTAATGTTAAACTCAATAATTTACACATGAACCTTTCGACTGCTGGTGATAAAGAGTCTGGATCTTTTAGTCCTTGTTCAAAATCCTGGGGTCCCAACTGGGGCATTTCACCAAATAAAGGAGAGAATCTCGCTTGGAACATTACCAAAAAAGCAATTCCAGGGGAGCATTCTAGTGATTCGGGATCATTCATTTCAGGTTGTTCATTTGAAAGTTCATCATCTGGGACCCATGGTAGATCTTCAGGTTCACTAGGTTCACGGATCACAGCCATTTGAGTTTTTCTACTAACACCTCCTTTAACTTTTATAATTGGTTTTTTTTGAGCTATGGTTTCCTTTGATCTTCCTCTCTGTTTACTGCTCTGTTTACTGCTCTGTTTACTGCTCTGTTTACTGCTCTGTTTACTGCTCTGTTTACTGCTCTGTTTACTGCTCTTGGTAGATTTTGATGAGTTTTTAAGCGTAGTCTTTGATGTCCCTTTTTTTATCGGAGATTTGGGGTCAAATTTGACTTTAAGAGATACAATCTTGGGTTTAATTGGGATTGGCTGATTTACACTGCTAGCGAAGGAATCCAAGGTGGTTTGGATTTTCCTTTTAGCCGGTAATGTGATGTTTTCAGATTCATGATCCTGATCTTTTGAAGATATTGGGTTTACTATATCTTCTGAATCCGCACTCATGGTAATGGACATCCAATAAATAAATAAATAAAAGATTAATTCCACAAAGCTTGCTAGTCAATTCAATATTCCTCCTCTATACAAATTCAGGCAACATGAGATTATTCCTAATCCCAATAGCACGTAAATACGTGTTATAGCTGACTCTTGAGTCAGTTTAACTAATAGCTTAGCTTCGGGTTGAAATTATCTCGGATTTTATTATTCGCTGACCTCATAATCACCTTAGTGGCGCCTCAGAAGCCGCAGTTGTCTTTGCGGCTCGCTTCCTCGGCCCCCCAACGACTAGGGTCCACATTTTGGATTAATATAGCGGCTGCGGCACTCTGCCCCGCCCCAGACCCCGGCCGTTGCTCGCTTCGCTTCGCTCGGGTTCTATCAATGTCCTTTTGAGCCTCTCATACAGAGCGAGAGCTAGGGAGCTGGGCTGCACTGGGCTCCTAGTCTTCGGAGGCAGACGAAGCCGTTAGAACTCTGGAAACAGCGGCAGTCAGCCAAATGGGTATCAAAGATTTAATAAAAAAGTCCAATCTATTATTATTATTATTATTACTATAGGACAATCGAAACGTAATAGTGCCATTTTCTTCTTTAAATATTCAAAGGAGTAGAAGGAGTAGTGGTTGAACCAGTTCCAAATGGTTGGACATTTTTAGGTCTCTTCCCCAAAAGAGCCAAAGGAACAATACCAGAAACATGCATATCTGGACCAAAGATTTCCATAGGAAGATCAAGCTCTTCACCAGCATTCTTAATAAGTCTAAGACCTTCTTGCCAATTAGGACCACCACGACGAATGTATATCCTAACCTTATGATTGTGCAAAGCATTCTTATAATCGCGGAAAGCACGAATAATACCTTTGAAAGTGGAACCAACCTGAGTAAAATTAGCAATACCTCCACCAATGAAAAGAACTTTACCACCTTCAACAGGTTCACCTCTCGTCATAAGATCAAGAACAGTCTTTGCATATTCATAAGTTTGAACTTCATTAGGAGCACCGGAATATTCACCATAATTAGCAAGTTGATTCGCAAACCCAGCAGATGCAATAGCATCAGCATATACAACAGAAGCACCACCGCCAGCAACTAGAGTCCAAATAGTACCTTTAGGATTAAGAATAGTTAATTTAAGAGATGCACCAGTTTTAGAATCTAATTCAGCAATATAAGCTTCTTCTTTAGATAATTCACGACCAAAAGGTGCAGGGAAAACCATAGCAGGACCAACATCTATATTAACTTTACCGCCATTATTTGTAGTAGTATTAACAACTTGACCTAAAGCAGCTGGTGATCTAGCAATGGCCCATTTAGGACCACATTCAAATTCAGCAGTTTGATCAAGTTTACCAGCTAAATCCAAATAATACACTTCAACACCATTAGGAGTTGGAATAACAACAAGAGGATTAATCTCTAAATAAGTAAATTGAAGGTCAACATAAACAGCATAAAGCCTATTAACAAAATCCACTAAAGTTTGATGTTGAGATTCTGGACATTTAGAAAATAAGCTCTTAATTAAAGTTTCATCTGATGGATACTCATTTTCAATATCAACTGGGATTAAGATTTTCGATGCTTTTGAATCGACATCACCAACATCAACACCACCTTCATGATAGAAAAGAATATAATCACCTTCTCTAACTGAATGAATATTAATATAATATTCATGTTCTTGTTTATGAGGAACAAATGGTTCAACAAGGAAAGTACGAAGAACACCATCAATTTTTTCAACTTCAACAGTTCTAGCAGCTCTTTCAGAGATCCAAGCCTTTGCTTCCGACCAAGTTTTATTTAAAGCTAAAAGACCTGATTTACCTCTTCTTTTAATAAGTTGATCAGGTTTAGCAACGAATTTAGAACCTGGAGCGAGTAACCATGGATAAGTTTGTTCAGCATCAGTAAAGACTTCATCAATTGATTCAATTGAAGGGAAAGTAAGACTTGCTAATTTAGGTGTTGACGATTGGAAACTAGTTCTTGGTTCGAAAGAAGAATAAACTGGAGATCTTGGTAAGAAATAAGCCAAAAGGGCTTTACCATCTGCTTCATGAATTGATTTAGCTGACATTTTGAATAAAATAAAGAAGAGAAAAAAATAATAAATAGAAATGAATAGCTTTTTATTTCTTGATTTCAATTGGAATTGGAATTGGAATTGGAATCAATAGAAGCAAGAATATAAAAAAGTTAAAGAAGAAAAAGAAGAAGAAGAAGAAGAAGAGAAAGATTCAAAGCTGACAGGGGGACGTGAATTTTGTTGACCCCTCTGTTGAAAATGTACCTCTCGAAGTGAAGTGGGGGTGAAACAGTTAGAGCTCCTGCGAAAGGTGCAGGCGGAGAAGGTTGAGTAAATGGCTATGTTAGTTGGGTTATTGTACCCAACCCATTAGAGACAGACGCGTAAGTTTTAGCTGTTGACTAACTTTCCAACCATAGAACCAAGTTAAGAGTCAGAGGATTTACCTTAAGCCTGCCCCACCACCCACCAGGCCAGCGAAGTGGTTATTATTCGGTTAAACTATGCCCCGCCCCAATACCCCGCTGAGTGGCCGGTAGCTTGCCTCGAAATATGTTGAGTCAGTCAACCGAAATATCGCCGCAACAAGCGGGGGATAAAATGGAGTTGGGAGTTTCATTAATTGCAGCCATTCAGCCAACTTTCAGCCCTACTAAACTCCTGCATGAAAGAACAAGCTAATACACCAGTTGCACCTAACTGCAGTTTTTGAAAGTTTAACTATTTCTGTGCTAATATACAGTTCTGTTCCTGGCAGTAAATATTTGACCACATCAGCAAGGAGCCAAATAGTTTCAAACAATCAATAAGGTTAGGGTGGTAATTTCGATTGACTAGAGGTTACTTCGACAGTGTATAGAAGGTTTTGCGGTTGTTGTATTAATTACCGAATTACCCCTCACCTGCTTTTTACATCTATTAGCCAAGGCCGTTGGCCGGTCACCTTCCAGAGAGATCTTACATCTTAAGGAGGAGATATTATCATCTCACACGATACCAGACAAATCAATAATCATTTGATTTGATTACTAGGTAAAGAGATCAAGTTTAGAAAAAATTGGAGACTTATTTACTTATATATATATATAACACGGACTCATGCTAACGCAATACTTTTATTCCTTTTGACCGAACTTTCAATTAACGTCGAAACCGGTGGTCTTCCACCAATGGCACTTCACCAATGGCACTTCCACCTTAGTCGCAAGTACAACTTAACAATGCACCGGACCGGGTACAGTCGGAATCTCGATCTCCTTTTTCGAGTTCTGTCGTTCTCTCAGACTCTCAACAAGCAGCCGTGAGGGGGGTCCATATGCATGCATGCATGCACTTTTTGAATGCTGTTAACAAAAAGAAGTTATAGCCAAAAATAGTTGTTCCCCAACCGGTCCCAACGGATTACACCAATTCACTAATTAACTGATAACTCCCAAAACCCAAAACCCAAAGAAAAAGGATTAATCCGAGATCTACAGAACGTTCATATGTGAGCGACTATAGTTTATCCATTCTAACTAGTGTTAATCTCTTAATCTTTAATTGTTTGGGCGTCCATCTCCGGCGGAGGGTCTCCGGCAGCTCCAAGTTCACAAATCATGATTTTATAGCCTGACCAGTTTTCCTGCCTCACTGTGTCTCCTCCATTCCAAGATCCTTAGATTCTAGATTTCAGCCAAGTTGTTCATCAATATAAAGACTAGTAAAAATTATATCTTGTGGTTATGTTCAAATCAAGTATAATTTTTTGGTGTAAAAAAATATGAACTACAGCACCTCCCGTTTTCACGTGGTGCAAAAAATAAAAACTACAGCACCTCCCGTTCACACGTGGTCTCCCACCGTATTACTGATGAAGGCTCTACCAGGTTTGAATATGATTGATCGGACGGGAAATCTTATTTTACTGGTGATATGGCCGTAGCTGAAAGTAATAATTTTCAATTGCTTTTATATATATTGGTTCACGTGATTAACCCTAACCCTAACAATACAATAACATTTGCCTAGCCACTCTGAGCTTAATTACATTTATTTAGAAGGGGGCTTTTATATTAGAAATAATATTTCCTCTTCGAGGACAAGCTATTGTGTATAGAGGTTAGTATATGAGGATTTATATATGCATTTTTATATTTTAATAGACTTTGAAGATCAAAAAAAAAAACTAACCCTACCATTAGAATCAATCAATCAATACCATTAGAAAATCAAAATGGTACATGTACTAGATAAAAATGATACAAATATACGTTGACTGTAGAAAGTTTTATGACAAAGGATGTACGATAGCTATTGTCGTTTCGACTTTCGTCCTCGTCAGTAGCCCGATTCTAAGTGAGGAGCAGAAAACAACTCAGAAGAAAATTTGCCTTAAATGTCGTAACGTGTTGTCATTATTCACGTGACATATTAGCCTTGGCATTGCCTAGGCAACAAACTACAAACTTTTTTTTATTTTTATTTTTATTTTTATTTTTATTTAAAAGCTTTATTTATTTATTTATTTATTCTGTTTTAACTTTACTTTATCCTGTTGAATACCTTAAATATTTTGCTGTAATGTATTCCATCTTATACACCCTAATTGTTTTGTTGATTATGCCATATTGTTATAACATACCGGGCGACCATGCTTTTCGTCCCAAGCTTCAGATTTATGCGTCCGGGAAAGCTCCTACCATTTGTTATTGATCCATATAGCTTTAAGTAACAATAGGGAAGTCCTGTTTAGCTATCCTAAGCTGCGGAGCCACAGCGAAGGGCGGATAGGTGCAAACTGGTCCAGTGGGTCCACCTTTAGCAGACTGGTTACTTACTGCCCTATACCGCTTTCTCTTTCACTCGACTCGAATATTAATGTACTGCATGATAACGTTAACTGGATAAGACGAGCGTTATAATTAGTTTTTAAATGTGCGGCTTATGCGACAAATAATGCGGCTTATGAGGCTTGCATATATTTACCCGGCGCGCAACTATCTCCATTTCAATTAACCACGCGAGTCGCGATTCATTCTTCATTCATTTAGCGCGATTGTATTTCAATCATTCAACAATCAGGATTCAGAAACGATAAGTATTGGTTCCAGAACCAAAATGCATATCAAGGAGGTATGTCAAGTTTTTTATGATTTCAAAAATTGTGTTCTAAGGCTAACATTATAGATTAAAATCCAAGGATTCAGGACCTATAAGGCCGAAACTTCGACTAATGACTTGAGCCCTCACCATAATGTTGTTGTAGGTCGAAATGGTTCAGGGAAGAGTAACTTTTTTGAAGGTAAGGAATTAAGTGGTGGTTAGTTTTTATTAAAATATGAAGTGTTGTCGTCGCTGAAGAATGTTTCTAGCGAAGCTCCGTATCAATCGACAAGTAGTGACAGAATGGGGTCTGAGCATCCAGTGACTAACCTTTTTTTCAGCTATCCAGTTTGTACTCGGAGATAAATATCATAACTTCAAATCTACTGAAGATAAACAGAAACTTCTTCATCAAGGTCCAGGTCGTGCCATAATGAGTGCTTTTGTAGAGATTATTTTGGATAATACAGATGGAAGATTCCCTGCTGAGGGTACTGAGGTCAAAATCAGACGGACGGTTGGTGTTAAGAAAGATGAATATTCAATTAATAATAAAATTGCTAATCGTCAAGAACTACTTAACTCGTTGGAAAGCGCGGGGTTCTCTAGGGCAAATCCTTATTATATTGTCCCTCAGGGTAGAATTACTGCCTTAACTAATGCTAAAGAAGCCGAAAGATTGAAAGTTTTGAAAGATGTTGCTGGTACCGAAGTTTATGATGATAAAAAGAGAGATTCAATGGTTATTTTGGAACAAACTGGAACTAGCCGACAAAAGATAAGAGAAACTCTTTCACAAATTAACCAACGATTAGAAGAACTTAAGGATGAAAAAGATGAACTTGTGGCCTATCAGAAATTGGAGACTGAAAAACGTAGTTTGGATCATGTAATATATGATCGTGAACTCCAGAGTGTTAGTGGTCATCTTGATAAATTGGAAAGAAACAATTATGATGGAAAAGGAATTGTTGAAAGACAAGGTGAAACCTTCTTACAATTGGAATCGAGGCTTGCTGAAATAGATGAAGCAATTTCTAAAATAAATGAGCAAGTTCAAGTGCTGAAAAATGATAAGAAAGATCTGGAAGAAGATTTGAGTGAGATTATCACTAATCGTGCTAAAGCCGAACTACGATATTCCGAATTACAAGAAAATAAAACTCGATCTGTTGAACTTCGTTTAGAGCGTCAACAAGAAGCCAAGGTCCTTAATGATACCATCAGTAAGAAGGAAGAGGCACTTTCCAAAATTCTACCTCCATATAATGCTCTACGAGATCAGGAACGAGCGCTTCGTGAGAAAGTCGCAGAACTTGAAGGTCGACAACATAGACTTGAGGTGAAGCGAGGTCAAAACTCAAGGTTTTCTTCCAAATCCCAAAGGGATAGTTGGCTCAATAGTGAAATAGATGATGTTGATCAAGCTATTCAAGCAAGATCTACAGCAGTTAATGAACTGGAAATTGAAATCAGTAATCTCGAAAAGCAGGTTTCCACCGTCTCTTCAGAAATATCTTCCAACAGAACCGAACTTGATGATGTTACTAGGAGCCATCGAGGATCTCGACAGAATATTACTGATGCCGAATTGAAGAAAGATCGACTTATTGATGAACGTAAAGCACTTTGGCGTGAAGAATCACGGGCCGATATTTCTGTAGATAATGCTAAACAGAAGTTAGAAAAAGCCCAACAACATCTTTCAGAAACAATGAGTAGAGATACATATCTAGGATTGAAAGCAGTTCGAGATATTGCTGAAAAGCAGAATATAGCTGGATATTATGGAACCTTGGCTGATATTATTAATGTATCTGATGCTTTTAAATTGGCTGTGGAACGTACTGCCGGGACTAGTTTATTCCATGTCATTGTTGATGATGACGAAACAGCAACCAAAATTTTGCAGGAACTTAAAAATCGCAAGGCTGGTCGTGTCACTTTCATGCCACTGAATCGACTTGAACGTCAACAATATCATTATCCAGAAGCGGCGGGTGAGACCACCCCTTTGATAAAACAAGTTAATTTTGATCCTAAGTACGTTGCTGCGGTAGAGCAAGTTTTTGGTAAAATGCTTGTCTGCGGTTCCTTGGAACTCTGTAGACAATATATGCATTCACATAAGTTGAATACAATTACTATTGACGGTGATCGAGTTGATATTAAAGGGGTTATGACAGGTGGTTATCATAATCCTAAGAATTCACGAGTTGATGCCCTTAGAGATGTTGAATCTCTGACCCTGGAGCTGGATAAGCTGGAACAGGAGGCTAGACGTATCAAGAATAACACTGTTATCAAGGACCAGGAAGTAACTCGAGCATTGAATGAAATTGCTAGGATTTCGAATGGGAATCAGGATGTCCAGCAAAGAGCCAGGATGCTTGAGGATTCGATTCGATCATTGGTCATAGAATCAGGGCGACTTAAGGATTTATTGGATTCGAAGAGGGAAGATCTAATCGAGAGACGTAGGAATTTGAAGTCACTTGATGATCAACGGGATTCTTATATGAATGATCTGAAAATTGAATTTCATGAAAGTTTAACCGATGAAGAAAATCGAGATCTAGAGCAGATTACCAACGAATTGCGTCATTCTGAACGTGAATTCCAACAAGTTATAAGCACCAGGTCTACAGTTGAACAGTCCAAATCTCAACTTGAATCTGAGCTTCAGGGTAATTTATATGTACGGAGAGATCAACTTAAAGCAAATAGGATGGAGTTTTTGGATGATGATGATGATGATGATGATGATGCTGATAGTGATAATTTAATACGAGATGCTCTTGCTCAAGTCCAATCTCTGGGTAAACGGAAAGATAGTCTGGAGAAGAAATTAGTAAAAGTTGAGGCAGAAATCGATGAAGCAGTTCGGGAAAAATATCGCTATTTGTCTTCCCGGGAAAAACTTGAACAAGAACAAACTAAGCTAGCTCAATCAATTGAGCAACATCAAAAGGAAGCAGAACGTGGTGTAGCGAAACGAGCTTTATTACAATCTCGTAAGGAAGCTCTCAACGCTAAGATTCGTTCATTGGGGACGTTACCTGAATCTGTCGGTGAACTTGCTCAAATGGAATCAAAGCATATTATGTCTAGGCAGAAAGAAGTTAATGAACAGCTTAAAAAGTATAGTCATATTAACAAACGAGCTGCTGAACAATACCGAGATTCAATTGATAAGCGAACACATTTAGTTATAAGAGAACAAGAACTAACAAAAGCTCTGGAATCGATCCAGGATTTGATTAAGACTTTGGATATGCGTAAGGATGAGGCTATAGATACTACTTTTAAACAAGTGGATAAAGAATTTTCAGCAGTTTTCCAAAGACTCGTGCCCGATGGAAGAGGAAAACTCGTTTTTCAGAAGAGAGATCGAATAGATCCAGATACTGGTGAAAAGATTAGAGAAACCGTTGGTATTGATATCGATGTATCGTTTAATAGTCGTAATAATGAGCAGCAGAATGTTGCCCAGCTCTCTGGTGGACAGAAGTCATTATGTGCTTTGGCTCTTATATTTGCTATTCAGCGATGTGATCCTGCTCCATTCTATTTATTTGATGAGATTGATGCTAATCTTGATACACAATACCGAACTGCTGTTGCTCAGATGTTACAAGAGCAATCGAGGAATGCCCAATATCTTTGCACTACGTTTCGTCCGGAGATGGTGGCTGTGGCTGATAAGTTCTATGGGGTTATTTATAAGGATAGAATGTCATCATTGGTGACTATTTCCAGAGATGATGCTATGTCTTTTATTGAAAGTTCTGCACATTGAAGGGTTGTTGTTGTAGTAAGTGCAGGTTTTACTGTTGTAATAAAATATTATTAATTCAATTAATTCACTTAATTCACTTAATTTAGCTAGATTTTCCGAATTGACAGTTTACGGTCTGGTGAGGGAGACTGTTCTGTCTTGGACCTTATTCTCAGATTATGCCAACTGTCACTTCCCACCGGATCTCTGATCTGCCTCCAGCAGTGACCGAACCTGAGCGAAGCGATCAGACAGTTCGGGTCATCACCCCCACCGCCGGAGACAGATCAGAGATCTGGAGTGATTTCAGCGATCAAGACAGTTCCATATGTATATTTTAAACAATACAAAAATAAGCTTTCTCAATTGACTACAAAAAAAGTCAGTAACAAGTACCAGCTACAAAAAAAAATAGTCAAAAGAATAACTATCAAAACAAAAAAATACAAAAAACAACTAATAACTAATAACTAATAACAGAAGATTACCATCAGAACAAACCCAACAAGAAAAACAGTAAAATCAGATAAAAACTTCCAAGAAGTCGATAACCTAAGCAGGAGATGCAATAGGAGAATCATCACCATCATAAGAAATGTTAAACATATTAAGCAAATTCTTGGCAGCAACTTCCCCAGATCCATAAGCTCCATGAACACATCCATTTCCAATATTGGTACAATGTTCACCAGCAAATTGAACCCTTGAATCATGGTTCTGTTCAATGAAATCTATAAACAAATCAGGATCATCCCCTACTTTTGCAGCACTATAAGCACCAAAACCAGCATAAGGATCTTTTGTCCATTGAGTGATTTCCAAACTTATAAGATTAGGCAGATCTTTATATGGTTCAGTACGAATAACTTTAAACAATGGTTCAAAAAATTGATAAATTTGTTCGTTTGACATATTTTCCAATTCTTGAGTTAAAGGTTCAGAAGTTTGAATACATAATTCTTTAATACCTCCAGCAACAACAAATAAATTGTTGATAACAAAAGCATTATTTAGAACAACATGTTCTTTATCAGCCATATCATCAGGAGAAGGATAATAAACAATTTGATCTCTTTCCTTTGGCCAAAAGACATCTTCAAATTCAAAAAATATTTTTCCAAGTGCACCATATGAATATTTATCAAGAGAATGTTCAAAAGTTTCAGGCATTGGAGGAGTAAAAGATATCATTCTATGTTTAAGAACTCCTAAAGGTACAGTAACAATTACTGCATCAGCATCAAAGCGAAAAGATTGACCATTTTTAATGGCACTTACAGTGACTCCGGAGTCATCTTCAGAGTTTATGTCCTGAACTTCTACGCCCATAAGAATATTACCATCTCTTCTTAATGGTTTAGCACAGTAATTTATAATTGTATCATACCCGCCAGTTACGTAAAGATTACGTTCTTGAACATAATAACTAAGATGCTTAGATGAAGCTACATCAGAATTAATACCTATCCATAATTCAACTTCACGAAGTACTTGAGGAGCCCATCGACGTTCCTCTTTACTTAGTAATTCATGATTTTCAACATATTCACGAATGAATTCTTGAGCAGGTCGATCTTCAGCATCTGGATTAGATCCATATACCCATTCAGCATGATCAACCCATTCTTCACAAACCTTTTTAGCTTTAAATTGTGAAGAAGCAGGTCCCCATGGAGTATAATAAAGAGGAGCACCATCGTCATAGTAATATTTAATCCCCAATTTAGAAATAAGTCGCACCAGTTTATTTTGGACAGTTTCATGCATCCAAGCAGCACCTATTTCACGGGGTGGCTTCCCTTGCTTCCTGCTCGTGAACATACGTCCGCCAATCCTATCATGCCTGGCTTCGAGCAAGACTACGTCTACGCCGTGGCGTTTCAAGACAGATGCTGCGCGCAAGCCAGAAATGCCAGCACCGACGACGATGACACGATTAGGAGCTGAGGAGCCATTGCCATTTAGTGACAATTCGCTAAACGAACTAGCGGCAGTATCGCATAGATCGAAATTATTTTCATCAATATTATTACGGTGGTGGTGGGTTCCGAAAGAAGAAGAAGAAGAATAAGGAGAAGTTATAATATTTGAGATGGGGATTCCCATAGCGTCAGGATGTTGATCATGATCATAACTATTACTACTTATACCATTATTATTGTTACTACTACTACTAGTTCCAGCGGTTCCACTTAGAAGGTTACTGCTAACACCACCACCGCTACTACTGCCACTACTTTCACCACCTTCGTCATCACCAGAAGAAGAATCTATCATGTCACCCATTGCAAATAAGTTAACAAAAGAAAAAGAAGATTTGATTTGCTGTTTTATGAACGAAATGTTGGGCAATGAATTGAAAGTGAAGAGAAAAAAAAATAAACGCTTGCTCTAAAAAATTTTCAAAAGTTTTCAAAAGTTTTCAAAAGAAAAAGAAGAATAAAAAGAAGTTCTGTTTATCTATATATATATAGTTGTCCTGTTTTTTATATGCCCAGCGATCTTATCAGATTTGAGACAAATGAGAATGTTAACTTACAAGGTTAGTTGGGGCATGAAAGGATGCACAGTTATTAGAGGAAACCAAATGGCCCCTGCTTGCGCCGTATTCTGATACATCATCTAACGGTTAACTTATCTATTTCCGATCTTGGTCAAGGCGGATCCGCCGCGCAGGGAGGTGACTGGGTGGGGAGGGGGAGGTTATCAACCTAGCGCTTGCTTTTCACTCAAGATACTACAAGGATTTAACCCCAGAAAAGTACCCCTGTCGGAGACTCGCCCCAGCCGCCAGAGTTAAACGAGATATTAGTATGGCTCTGTCGGTTGGAGTCGGGAAGACAGGGACCCTTAGTTGTTGCTCCTGGTTTTGTTGACAAAAGTTCTGTAACACAAATCCCAGTTAAAATTAGATCGCGAGCGTCAACAACTGACGTCAAAAAAAAATCTAGGGGCTCGTTCTAGGGGCTCGTTCTAGAATTAGCTGCTTAGTGATGATAAACCTGAACTCTCTCTGTGAGACAATGAAATTATTTTATTTGTTCGCGCGCTTAAAACAAATCTCCTGTAATCATCGTAATCTACTGTGTAACTAATAGTCTTTATGCGTAACTAATAGTCCTTCTGGCCCCAGTTGTCTGTTTTTTTTTTACCCCTCCAAACATGTCTTAGATACGATGCCGCGCATATCTCTTGTTATTCCTTCCTTACATTTAATTAACTGTTACTGAAGACTAAATGAAGCAGTCAACGTTTCCTATTTGAAGCAGTCAACGTTTCCTATTTGTCAATTAGGCGCTGTAGATAACCTCGGGTTGTCCGCAATAATAACACACCCTTATCAAAGTACAGTATGTAATCAGTAAAGGGAGACGCACCTCTCCTAGGCTTAACGTCACTACTCTCTTCGGCTTCAATTTTATGATTATTTGGTTTATTGATGATTTGACGATATATTGTAGAACAAGTAGTATAAATTTCCCGTTATATTAACAGTAATAGCTAGTTATCGTATCGTAGTACGGAACAACAACTATTGACTCTAGAGTGGTATCTTATCAGTCTCCAGGTGACCTACCTGAGTCTAACTAGTTCGGATAGATGACTGGTGGGTGCGTTTGTGCATTGACCTTTTTGACACTAGCCCCCAGCTTATCTACCAATAAGGAATCAGACCCCAATTAGCATGAAACCCCAATCCTTATCTTTTATTAAAAAGCTTGAATGAATTGCCAAGTTTGGACCTGTCAGGTCTTTGCCGCAAATTGCACTAAAAACGCTAAGATCAGAACAAATGCTCATCGATAACTCATCTATATTTCGACATTTCATCATTGTTAGTTACTGTGGTTCATCTTCCGCCGTCCTCTTAACCAAGGACCCCTAGCTCTCGTTGGTGCTCTAGGGCGTTCTTTTGAGTCTTTTTCTGCCTCCAGACTAATCTAAGAATTGTCTAGACGTTCTAAAGCTATGTCAAAATAGTGAAGGGTGACCCAGGAATACCAACAGAACGGAATCCGACCCCCACATCACGGACCCGGCCGCTGCCAAAACAACGGTATCATGGATAGTGGTCGTTATCTATTAGTCGAAAAAGTGTCGATTGCTAATCTTGGTTCTCGACTCTCTAATGGATTTATGCACCTATCGTCAGCTGGCATGCGAAGAATGTTTCCCCCTCGTCATCCCCCCCTCAATCTAACCTATCAAAAATAGCCGCCTCCGCTTTATCGATTCTGCTAAATACGATAACAGAGCTGCTGTGCTAGACATTCGCCGTTTGCTAGCCTAACCCAGATGATAACGGTTGATCGCCGGTATCTTGCATCTACCGAAAGCGGCGCACAGTTCTGATACGGTCGGCCAGCATTGCAGCCGCTATCTCTTGAGTTTACGGATATGAAAAGGATTATATAAATAAATATGAAATCTCCAGGGATTTAGCTTTTTTTTTAGATTAAGGTGAAGTTTCGTAAGATTTTATTTTTCATAAATCTGACTCTATTGTTATACCGAAAGTGTTTTAGAACGTGTTCCAGTAGAGTACTAAAGATTGTAAGCATTAGTTGGGCGGCTGATAGGATGACAAAGTAAACATACATCTATTAGCTATAAAAAAACAATAATAGATTATTTTCCAACCTGAGAAGAAGAATAGGAGTTACTTTCTCCTTTTTTTACCTGGATTCTTTATATTTTCCAGGTTCCGGTTCTAAAGTATATATGTCTAACAAAATTAGTCAGTATCGATCTTTCCTCTTTGCGGCTCCGGTCTCTGATTTACTCTCCACCCTATCAAGTTCGTCCCAACTCTGATTACTGATATACAGATCACGAAGAAAAAATTTCGCGTTTCGGTCTTTGTCGTCTTGATTTTTTTTTCAATATATAGAGACCAGAGACCTTTCGTGTGTTAAGTTCATACAGGTCTTTTGATATCATCAACCGAAAATTAAACCACTTAGCTTCATCTCTCTTATCACATCAGTGATAGGGTTCCCCAGTGGTTTGGGCGGATTCTCACCACATCCGAACTTGTATTTTGGATGACAAGTGGTTTTTAGTTGATATTTTTTTTTTCGGATTTACTGTTCGTTTCTTTAGCAAAGATTCTCTTGTTATATTATTATCGGTTTAAAATTGACTGAGATTTCATATTTTGCTGTTTTCATATTTTTTTTCAGATCTCTTCCAAACCTTAAAGACTGAGCATATCCGGTTAGACTTTTTTTTAAAGAAGATCCCTTAATTTTTTCAAGATCTGATATTTCCCTAACCTTGGATCTTGAGTTAGTGTGGACCCTATATCTATTGTGTGAGGAAGTATTATATCTGCTATATTTGGATTTTTTTTTTCTGTTCTCTGGAGATTTCTCGGTTTTCATTTCCATCTGCTTAAAATATGGATTTGAATAACTCTTCTGATGAATACCTTCCGGGTACTGAGTATCTTTATACAGATGAGGAGCAAGGATTAGTAAATTCAGATGGTTCTCGTACTCAAATATCTGATGGTAAGGTTCTTTTACCTCAACCTACTTCTTCTCCAAATGATCCTTTAAATTGGAGTATTTCTCGTAAATATTGGCATATGATCTTAGTGTGTTTAGTTACTGGTTTTACTGCTGCTACTTCTAATGATGCTGGTGCAACTCAAGATGATTTAAATGCAAACTTAGGTATAAGCTGGAACTCTTTCAATACTGGAGCGGGTGTATTATTTATTGGAATTGGTTATTTTACTCTATTATTATCACCTACATCATTTTTGTACGGTCGCCGTATTGGTTATCTTGTGTGTATTTTTATTGGACTTCTTGGTGCTATTTGGTTTGCTAATATTAAAAGAACTAGAGATGCTGTTTGGAGTCAACTTCTAGTTGGTGCTTCGGAATCTGTAGCAGAAGCCCAAGTCCAGTTATCTCTTTCTGATATTTTTTATGTACATCAGTTACCTGGTGCTTTGGCTCTTTATATTCTCGCTACTTCTATAGGGACCTACCTCGGTCCGCTAATCGCCGGCTATATTTCTGATAATGTTGGTTGGGAATGGGTTGGTTATTGTGCAGTTATTATTTCTGGATTTCTTCTAGTTATTTTATACTTCGGTCTTGAAGAAACATATTTTGATAGAGGTCTTTATCAGACTCATCTTATTAATGCTGGCTCGGTGTCCAAGTCAAACTCTTTAAATGATAATAATAATAATAACAATATCAAAGAAGGTGATGACTCTTCAATCAGTAAAGAAGCTTTTACCACATCTGCTAATGTTGTTGGTGATACAGTTGCTGGTTCCAATGTTGTTGCTGTAGCACCTCGTGATGAATCAAATGATATTCCAAAACCTTATTGGAAAAGGATTGCTTTAATTACCCCTGCTGATAATATTCGAGGATGGGGATTTAAACAATATTTCAAACGTTTATGGCTTACTCTTCGAGTTTTCTCTTTCCCTGCTGTTATTTATTCAGGTCTTCAATGGGGTTTCCAAGATGCTTGGCTCACATTTTATCTTACAACTGAAGATGATAATTGGTCGTCTGCTCCTTGGAATTATGGTGATCCTGGTGTAGCTATAATGAATGTACCGACACTCATCGGTGCAATAATTGGCTGCTTTTATGGCGGAGGTTGGATTTCTGATTACTTTGTAGATTGGATGGCTAAACGAAACAACGGTGTTAAAGAAGCTGAACATCGTTTATGGCTTATGATGCTTACTGGTATTATTAGTCCTTTAGGAATGTTCCTTTTTGGAATTGGTACTGCTCAATCATGGTCGTGGCCTGTACCTTATGTCGGATTAGGTTTCATTGGTTTTGGATGGGGTTGTGCTGGTGATATTAGTATGTCTTACTTAGCTGAAGCTTATCCAGGTATGGTTCTTGAAGGAATGGTTGGTGTTTCTGTTATTAATAATACTATCGGTATGATTTTTTCGTTTGCATGTGATCCATGGATTAATAATCTTGGAACTCAGAATTCTTATATTGCTGTTGGTGTTATTGATTGTTTTATAATATTACTTAGTCTTCCAATGATTTTCTATGGTAAACATTGTAGAAGACTTACCAAGAATATGTATCTTAAGTTTATTGAACAGCGTGATAGTCTTGCGTAGGAAAAAAAAGTGCATTTTTTGTTTGTTTAATCTTTTCAGCATAACAAAGACATTTTTTGCTTGTATTATTTTAATTTATGTATTCCTTACGTTTATCAAATAATTATTTTTGTTTAATTGAGCTTATGATCTGAGACTTTGTTCTCTATCACAGGAGGTGCCAACTTATTAGCATCACTTTAAGTGACATTTTATCGCTAAAGGATGTTAACTTTTTCAAAACAGAATGAGTCAAGGATCTGGCAATCGCCTACGGGAGAGATCTTCCGGAGTGCAGAGAGATCTGGGGATCTGTGTGCTAAGGCCCAACGACTGGAGGCAGATAAAGGAGTTAGAACTTATTCGCTTTAGATAACAATAAATTATATCTGAACCAGACTCAGAGCCGGGAGTCCAGGAAACATCTCAGTCACCGAAGTCACACAAAAGTTAAATAAAGAACAAAATGATAGTTCTATTTCTCCTAAAAAAATTATAAAAAAGAACATCGTCATGGACAGGATTCGAACCTGCGCGCGGGAACCGCATTTGATGTCTGAATAAAGAGAATTCAAGTCAAACTCCTTAACCACTCGGACACCATGACATTCACCAACTACGGCCAACTTATTAAGCCGCAGGAGTAGACATAACAGCTAAGCCATAACAACTCCACAGTGTAAAAGAAAGGATCTCGAGTCTATTTAGATTATTTTTTCCACCCATTTTCAACCCTAACCCACTTTATTTTCCTCCATATGGACGGTAAGATATTAAGTAATGCGCGAAAAGCCAGGGCTATTGCAAGAAAGGATAGAAGTGAACAAAATTTAGAAGAGGCCAAAAAGGCCACAAATAACTTTCATAGGGAGATAAAACAAGCAAAACGCAAACATTGGAAAAGGCAACTAGAAAAGTTTACAGGGCATAATATATGGCGAGCATTAAAAGTAGTTAAAGAAGATTATCCTCGAACGAATCTTATTCCAAATCTCAAAAAAGCTGATGGTACACTGACTGAAAACTACCAACAAAAGATAGAAAGAATAAGAGAAGGGTTATTTCCTGTTGTCCCTGAGTCTAATCAGAGCCC
>JAJMIF010000194.1:0-33528 GCA_030583505.1 Sugiyamaella castrensis
TAACATGTCACGTGGATAATGACAACACGTAACGACATTTAAGGCAAATTTTCTTCTGCTTTTTGTTGAGTTGTTTTCTGCTCCTCACTTAGAATCGGGCTACTGACGAGGACGAAAGTCGAAACGATAATAGCTATCGTATAGCCTTTGTCATAAAAACTTTCTACAGTCAACGTATATTTGTAACATTTTCATCTAAAAAAAAAATGATGCCGCTTATAAACAAAAAAAAGTTAATAATAATAATTAAATTGGTACTTGAACCGGGGCCGGCGCGCCGGAATGAGCCACGGCTAAGCAGAGCTAGCTAAGTAAGCTAACCTCAGCCGGACTGTTGGGCCGGATTATTCCACGCGTACATGATGATCTCTATTCAATGGTCCCTGCATGCTGTCAGAGTTAGTTAGTAACCTTACATCATTCTGATTGGTGCGTTATGTTTACGGTGATAATGCCGTGTGTTTATACAGAATGTTTTCTCCCACTATTGCGGAAGCAATGGAGAGATTTATAGAAAGAACTGAATAGAAAAGATTGAATAGAAATATAGCTAGAACTCAACAAAGGAACAGCTTGTACTGTAATGACAGTATGGACCAAAGTCTATACTAAAGATGACTTAAGGAGAAAAGAAGAAGAAGAAGAAATGCCAAGTCAGAGAAATGGCAAATTAATTAATTAAGACGGCTAAGCAGAGCTACAGTTAGCTAAGCTCAGCCGGACTGTTGGGCCGTATTACATAATTCTACATGATGATCTCTATTCTAAATGGTTCCTGCATGCTACTCCTGAACCTTTGGTGACCCAAGCATTTGCTTCATGGCACTGGAAAAACAACCAACGCTAAAAAACCCAGTGGGTAAAAAATAAAAAGGTACTAAAACAACCAGCGCAGGGTTGTAATTCCGCTTCATTTGACTTTTTAAGGACAAGTTCCGCTGACTCAAAACATCAAACACAAAACGCTTAGGCTCTGAACACCGATTTTCATTCAAAATTCATTATAAAACAGGTGTTGAAATATGTTAGCATGTGATGCTAATTTCTAGTGAGAATACTACTGAATTGAAACACCATAATAATATATTTTGTTTATTTTATATTCTAGTAAAAGTTATCGGAGCCTATATGTTGTCTATTTCAACAACAGGTGAACACGTAATATGATGACGTTAAAGTGTTCGTATACTTTAACTAAAAATATTTTGAACATGGTAACCGTGATTTAAATGACAATTTAGAGATTAACTTAGTGGTGATGCGCTCTAGCTAACTTAGGCTTAGTTGCTGTTACAGTTTGCTTGGGAGGTGAATTTTAAGTGGGGCGGGCACTGGAGCGGGGGAGCGGGGAAAAGGACTGCATACACCCTTACTGCATATCGTTTTATTTTTTTGCTTCTTCACTGTTAACCCTTAACACGTTAACTAATCGTCACCGTGTTGACAACCTGCATAACCACTCCCCGCATTTGCACCAGATTAAGTTAAGCCAGATTCAAGATACCAAAGATAAACATTTTATTCTTACACTTTTTCATTTTATATTTCACCAGATGTCTCTTGAATTATGGAATCAATATATCAATAAAGGTTATCAAAAATGTCAGATTTCGAGGTACGAAGAATAAGGAAATCTCGTAAAAACCTAGAGAAGAGATTCGCTTGTGACGCGGATGGTTGTAAGCGTTCGTTTACAAGATTAGAACATTTATCTAGACATAAATTGAATCGTAAGTGATTTTTGCGAATCACATTAAAAAGAAGGTTCATTTTCCTTGCTACTTCATAATTCGTTGTTATGCTTCCGGCAGATGGGCGCTGCCTGAGACTCCCTTGCTCGTTTCACTAGGGTTCTATCACTGATGGGGCGATTCTCGAGCGTAGCTAAAGCTAAGGATCTGGAGCCAATCCCCAACCTCCGGGAGCGAAGAAGTTGTGGCCTCCCTCTTTCGTCGTCAGTTGTAACTCTGGTGCCCAGATTACAGATACTCTATGATCTATTATTAACTCTTATTTTTAGATGATCCAAAACAAGTTTTTCGATGTCATATAATTGGATGTCCCAAAACATTTGTCAGAAGGGATTTATATAATCGCCATGTAGGAAGGCATGCCAAATTAGCACCTATAGGAATTTTGAATGATGACGGTGGAACTGATAGTAATTATGAAAATAGAGTTAGTAAGGCTAATTTCCGAAATGGTACAACAACAGATTTAACATCTGATGTAATAACACCATCTTGGGAACTTCAACTTGAAACAACTCCGAGAGATTCAACTACCACCATGATTGCTAATGAATCTATATCTCCTAATAATTCTGCCATTTCATCATCATCGCCTATTAATATAGGTTCAGGTACTCCTCATATATGGCGGCAACAAGCTTTAACACCACTGGCCACCGTTGTTACAACTACTAGTTTAAAGGGAAATGGAAATGGAAATGCCAACGGAAATATCAATGGAAATGTGAATGGAAGTGGAATTGCGATTAATGGTCGTAATTTTACCAGTAAGATACATCAAAATTTAGAAACAGATGAGCAAGATGGACTCTTACTACACTATCATAGTCATAGTCATCATCATGCTCATTCTCGTCCTCAAGCCCACCAGTATCAAGAGCAGCAACAGCAACAAACTTCCAGTGAAGAGCCTACAGATCTATCAGAAGTATCGCCTAATTTAGATATAACCGATTGGCTTTTGATTCCTGGCCTTTGGTCTGGATCAACGGCACAGCCATACTCATTTTTATTATCACCTCTAGGAGATTTCACACAAATTTCATCTCCTCCTTCTTTTGTACAGAGCATGATAATATCTGAATCAAAAAGATTAGAAATGTTAAAAGAAATTCCTGAACTGGAAACATTTCCAGAATTTTCTCTTAATGATATAACCGGATATAGTGAACTTTATTGGGAAAAGTTTCATTTTCAATGTCCAATTCTTCATCGTCCTTCTTTTCAGGTAGAAGATACACCAGCACCTTTATTGTTAAGTATAATCTTAATTGGTTCATCTTATGCACAAATATCAGAAGAATTTAGAACTGCTATTGCTGGCCCTCTTAGATGGGTTATTTTTAGTTCTCCTAATTTCCATCCTCCTGCAAGAGTCTGGTTCTTGCAAAGTTTATTATTACTAGAAGTTTATGAGAAGACTAGATCTGGTAGTCGATTCCTTCACGAACGTGCTCACATTCATCATGGCACAACTTTACAGTTAATTAGAAGAGGTTCAACACTTTTGGATCCTTCTATTATGTTACCTTCTCATCAAACAGTTGATCAGACAACGTGGAGAACATGGGTAGAAGCTGAATCTATTAAAAGAGCGGTATTTTTCGCATTTATTTTAGATGTAGCCCATTGTGTACTTTTTGGTCATGGACAACTTCTTCATCCAAATGAATTACAATTATCTTTACCATGTGACGATCGTGTATGGGATTCAGCAGATGATCAAAGGGATTTATTAAACAAGCCGACAACGCCATTTATAAAAGGTTTAACATGGTTATTAAGAGGTCAACATTTGGAAATTAATAGTGAACTTGGTAGACTAGCTTTATTATATGGTTTATTGTCACATTTTATTCAAATGCCTAGTCTAGATCTTGAATCGTCTGCATTAGACGCAACCTTTCCTACCACATTTCGTGATAAATGGGAATCTGTTTTAAGTAGAGCTATTGATTTTTGGTGGAAAGATTATAATACAACAAATAATAACGACCATGATGGTAAACATGGAACTGTCTTTGATAATTACAGTAATAACAGTAATAACGACAACAATGAGAATAATAAGAATAATAATAGCAATACTCATAATAATAATAATGAAGATGATGATAACGAAGGTAATGATGTCAATGATGATAATATTACTGATGATAATGATAATGACAATAATCTTGATGAAAATAATGTCCATGATCGTAATGACCGCAAAATTAAACTTACTGATAATACTAGTACTGCTAGTACTGCTACTACGGCTAGTACTGCTACTACGGCTACTACTACTAACGATACTATTCCTACTACTGTTATTAATAATGATAACCAAACTTCAGAACAGAATGGTGACGATAACGTCAATAACATTACCTCTACTGCTCTTCAACAGCTTAATAAACCAGATTTTCTACAACAATATCATTACGCTTATATCTCGATGCGTGTAAAGAGATATGAATTACATGTCTTTTGTGGTGATCGCCGGGTTCTAGGGAAAACTACAATAAGGCAGGATTATTTATCTTCAGAAAAGTATATGTATGAATGGTGCAAGACTACACAAGCACGAGAAGCTGCATTTCATGCTTTAAAAGCTCTATGTAGTACTTTCATAAAGGGAAATCAAGGTTCATTTCCTGGCATCTATTCAGTTGTTGATGATCCATTTATTCATAGATCTATGATAATAGCTCATTGTACTTTGGTATTTTGGGCTTATACATTTTGTCTTCATGGACCTGAATCTGATATATTAGTTGATAAAAACAGTCCATATTTGGGAAGTCTTAAAAAGTCCAAAGACCAAGAATGGGCATTAGCGGCTGAAAGTGGAAGAAGCTTTCTTGAAAGGGGTAATAAAATTACAAAATCAAGTGAATTGGATCATTTTGAAAATCAAAATCAAACTGTTGGTTTACTTAAATGGGTTATATTAGCTTTCAATGGTAGTGATTGGCCCTTATTACTAGATATTTGTCAAGTGATGGATAATTGTGTAAAGAGGAGTTTAGGATGGGAAGATGTTGTAGATAATGAATTGGAATCGCGAGATATACAAGTGGGTTAAAAGTACACTTCGTTTTACTTGCGACGGCTGAGGACCTTAAGCTTTCGTATTAAAAATTGGGCAGGCGGCCAGCGATCTGGCTATTGGAAAAGTTGAAGGATTGTGAAAGTAAGAAGATTCATTAGCGATCATTCATCCGCAAGTAATAATAACCCTTACAAGGTAGCAATAACGATCCCAGGATGAGGTTCATTAATGATGAGTTATGTAATAGTTTTTGACATAAGAGTATAAGGAGTACCATGACGGCGTCAGTGGAAATACTGGTGTAAAAAGATCAGAAGAAATATTCGATACGTAAAACTAGGGTGATTGACCCTCTCAAGAAATTGACAAAGCTCATGGCCATAAACGGCCCAACGATGGGAGAGATTTGTTACTGTTGATAAAGATGTAAAGCAGTATTACATGAAGAGCGCGCAATTCTGCCGAGAAAAAGGAGTCAAAAATATTTTACACATATTTAAAGACGACAACAACCTATTCTGATGTCATGAACCCCGCAATAACGTTTTACCCATACAAGAAGCATTATGGACCTCAGATTATAGTGAAATAGCATAACGAATTGTAGTTAAAAACTTAAATGAACATTTTTCCTTTGTTAATGTTTTGTAATTATTTTTCAAAATATCCAAATAATACTTTATTTAGGAAATTACGGTTAAGTTAGTTATAAAAATGTACAGTCCACGCACGTGATTTTTAAATTATCACGTGCACCAACTGATGCGCGGCGGCCATTCGCTATATATATTATATATATATATTGATCTGAGAAACCCCGTGACAACTACCTCCCACGGCAACCGGAAATAGTAATTAATATTGCAAATCTTCTCAGGCCAAAGATAAATATCAGTCTACAAATCTCAGGCAACTGACATTAATATTATTGTCGTCTGACGATTAAGATTCCCGTACGATTCTAATCACCTTAGTTTGAGTTGGAATTGTTGGAATAATATTAACAGCCATGTTTTCCTCCTAGATCTGATTTTGTCCTCAGTCATTCTTAATTACTTAGGTACTCTGAAATGAGTTTAGTGACTCTAATTTCAGAGGATTATAAGCTAAGCTTGGAAGACTTCTTTTATATTAATATTATCGCACAATTTCATATTAAGTACTTTTGTGAAGACCAACTAGAACTGAAGGCTTTGATCTTAGGTTCAATTATATAATTCAAACCGAGTAATAGAAGTACATAATAACATCTTATTTGTACCGGAGATAGTTACCTATTAGTTAGAAAATAGCCTTGCCTCACAGCGCGTAACTTCTGGGGATCACGTCGTACAATTCTCTCTCGATATGATCAACAGGGAGAAGGTAAAAAAAATTTCTGAAATAACAACAACAAATAACTACTATACGAAATGAAATGAAGTTAACGACTACTCCAAGACGAATATAAAATATTCTCCTTGATAAATATGTATGTATTGGAATATGTTTATATTTCGTCGGAAAGAATTTGGGGTTGTTCGAACCGAGCTGAGTTTAACCTAGAAAAGAAGAAACTGAAAGTCCAAGAGGAAAAAAATGAAGTCACGAAAGCCTAATCAATCGTATTTGGCTTCTTGTCGTTTCCCCATCGTGTCGCTTGCAAGTTGATGAGAATGGTTTGCCAAATGTGATTTAACTCATTTGTGGTTTGACTAAATATAAAAAATGTTGATTCCAATAATCGTCTAAAAAGACCTATAGGTGTCTGAATCGTAATTGCTCTTAATCCAAATTCACAATAATAATGACAATATAATAAACGATGATTCTGAATAAGAAAACAGTTGTCCTGTGACATTGGTATTGATTGAAGGGCCCAAGTATGGTTGCCGATTGGTTCCGTAAGACCTCGCGTTTGAATTGGCATCCTCCAATCGGGACGCAGGAGCTAGAAGGATACTGTCCGGTAAGGAAGATTGGTCGCCGGAGGCTTCAAAAGAAGACTGTCTAACAGGTGATTTAGCATCCTCCAATCGGGACACAACTACTTTAAGAATGGCTTCTGGCGAAGAAGATTTCTTGCCTTGGATGCAAAGAGTTCCCAGAAATGGATCTGCGTTTTCTAACCCCAATATAAGAGCTCGGAGGATACTACCTGACAAGGAATATTGCATTTGCACAGCAGACTGCCTTACATTTGAATCATCATCTTCGAAGCGGAATACAAGAGCTTGAAGGGTGGTGTTTGGCAAACGAGACTGGTTGCCTAAAGCAAAAACAGCAGATTACCTTGCAGATGAATCAGCGGCCTCCAAATCTGACGTAAGAGCTTGAAAGATCCTGTCTGACAAGGGTGATGGTGTCTGAGAAGTGAGATTGTTCGCATGGGAAATAAATAGTGCATGTACTCACAGATGGATCAGTATCCTCTAATCGTGATGCGATATAAGAGCTTGGAGGATACTGTCTGATAAGGGATATTGCTCGCCTAAAGCTTCAACAGCAGGGCGCCGTGCATTCGAATTATCATTGTTAGGCAAACCTTTGAGGGGCCTGAGACCCCAATAGCCAGAGCTTCCAGCCGGGACACAAGAGCTTGAAGGGCGGTGTCTGGCAACGAGATCGGTTGCCTAAAGCAATAACAGGCGACTTTCTGACAGATGGATCAGCATCCTCTAAATCGGACACAAGAGCTTTAAGGATGCTGTCTGGCTCGGCCCCTCATATGAATCAGCATCCTCCATATTATTATTGGTGATAAAAAGTAAGGAGGAATAACCGCCAGCTGTTTTCGTGGTTAGTTTCAGACTACGAGATCTCACGTCGAAATAATCTACAGCTTGCCGAGGTTGTTATTGGATAGTTTGGTTGATCTACTTCCCATTTTAAAGACGGTTTCAACGATTTTAAGAATTTTACCGGAGAGTCATTTAACTTAACTGTTATCTGCATGAAGAGTAGTGAGCATATAGACTTGAAATAACAGCTAACCTAGGTTGGTAACTTACACCAAATAATTTAGGAAAAGTTGGAGAATGGTTAATGGCGTTAAGAGTCCTAGTGAATATTGTCGGGGTCACCGGTTTTGAAAAGTAACAAATATATCAGACAACCAGCCCATTCAGCAACTTTGATATTGAAAGGTTGAACCACCAGTAAATAGCAAACTAACATATCACCAACAGCCGATGACGAATATCTTGGCATCTGCAGTGCTTGGGTGTAAATGAATATTAAAAATACTATTATTATGCATTACAAAAAAGTCTTGAATAAGGCATTATATATCAAAATGTGTGTATGATTCTGTTAATTTGATTCGTTACGCCCCACTTTGCTACTATCTATCCCTCTACCTATCTAATGATTGCATCTGCACTAACTCATAATATTTACTCTTATTCGCCAATAATTGGTGATGAGAGCCTGATTCCAAAATTTTACCCTCATAAATAACATAAATAATATCAGCATTTTGAATAGTAGAGAGCCTATGAGCAACAGCAATTGTAGTTCGTCCTTTTGCAGCCTTATCAAGAGCCTGTTGAACAACTTTTTCTGATTCACTATCTAATGCAGAAGTGGCCTCATCTAATAAAAGAACCTTTGGGTTTCGAATAAGCGCACGAGCTATAGCAATTCTTTGTTTCTCACCACCAGATAATAATGCACCTTTAGATCCACAAAAGGTTTCATAACCATCAGGTAAAGACATAACGAAATCATGAATATTAGCTTTACGTCCTGCTGCATATATATCTTCATCAGAAATATCAGCACCATCATCTATAGCTCCTAGTATAATATTTTCTCGAATAGATCCAGAATATAATACTGGCTCCTGCTGTACAAGAGAGATATGATTACGATATTCATTAATATTAAGTTCGGAAATATCACGTCCATCAAGTAACACTTGACCAGCCAATGGTGAATAAAATCTTTCAACAAGACTAATAGTTGTACTTTTACCACATCCAGATGGGCCAACAAGAGCAACATATTGTCCCATATGAACCTTAAGATTTAGATCTCTTAATACGGGAACTTCAGGCCTAGTAGGATATCTAAAGTGAACACCGACAAATTCAACATTACCTTTAACTGTATCCGGATCTAAAACTTCACCTTCATTTGACCAAGTATCAATGTTGGGGACGATATCAAGAATCTCTGCGACATTTCCAGCGGCCTGTTTTGCTTTACTCATATCTGAAGCATAAGAGAAAACAATACCAGCAGATTGAGCACCAATGACAACAGCAATAAAAGCAACAAAGAATTGGAAAATTGTTATAGTATAAGTTTTTAACAAAGTAGACCCATACCAAAATCCAAGACCCATAACAAATGGGGTTAATCCTTGAGATAATGCATACAATAAAGCAGACTTAGCAATACCAGGACGAGATCGTTTAACTTGGGATTCGACTGCATCGGCATAAACCCTAAAAACACCATGTTCTCGAGTTAATGAGGCAACAGTTCGAACAGCAGAAATGCTTTCACAAGCATAGGACCCCGATTCTTCATAGGCTTTTTTTGCCCGTTCTGCTAATTGAGTCATAACAAACATTCTCGTAAACCCACATCCCATAACAATAGGTACACAAGCAGTACAAACAAGACCTAAACGCCAATTAAACGAAATGGCTATAATAATACCTCCAATAACATTGACAATCGACTGTAAGATTTGACCTAAAGTAGCACCTCCAAACCCTTCGACAGCTTGTGCATCTTTAGCTAAAGTAGAAGTCAAAGCACCAGTTGAATTCTCATCTTTATCAAAGAATTCTATATCCATCCGCAAGTATTGTCTGAACACGTTAAGTCTAATTATACGAACAAGTCTCTGAGATGCAAAAGATAAAAAACCAATCAACAGAAAAAGGAACAACGAAATCATACCAATCATAAAAAAAAAACCAGTATACTCATTAACTTTATGACGCATTTCCTTATAATGAGCGGGGGTAACCATCAGGGCCTCAACGAGTTTAGCAAACAACATACTGATTGAAGGATAACCAAATCCGGCAATTGCAGAAGCTACAGAGCCAATACTCATATGCCATTTTTCTGCCCGATTGAATCGTAGCAACTGTAAAAAAAAGTTAGCAAAATCCCTTCCATATCTCTACCACTCCAATACATACCATTATAATAAGTTGGACAACACTCCTCTGTTTAGGTTTACCTGTAGAGGCTCGCCGGCCAAGTACAACACTGGAAATAGATTTGGAAGTACCGACTTTCTTCAAACCCAATTTTTCATTATTATCATCAGCTAATTGCAGTGGAGCAGTTCTTGATCCAAGATCAGAACCATTTTCTGAATCACAATCTGAATCAGTAGCCGACGCGATTCGCTGAGCTTCAACCAATTTAGCATAAACATTACCTAGAGCAACTAATTCATGATGAGTACCTTGTTCAACAATATGACCTTTAGACATAACAACAATGTTATCAGCATCTTTAATAGTGGATAACCTATGAGCAATTACAATAGTAGTTCTAACCCTGGAAGCACGATCAAGAGCTTCTTGAACAATACCTTCAGATTTAGTATCAAGTGCAGATGTAGCTTCATCAAGTAAAAGAATCTTAGGATTAGAAATGATAGCCCGAGCAATTGCAATACGTTGTTTTTGACCACCAGACATAAGAAAACCTCTATCGCCAACATTTGTCTCAAGACCTTCAGTCATAGTTTGAATAAACTCCCAAGCGTTTGCTTGTTTACAGGCTTCAATAACTAACTCACGTTTTTTTTCTTCAGAAGCATCTTCATAACGAGTACCAATTAAACCATAACAAATATTTTCATAAATAGAAACTGCAAATAAAGTAGGTTCTTGAGATACAAGAGCAATTTGTTGACGAAGCCATTTAACATTTAATTTAGAAATATCTTTACCATCAATTGTAACTGAACCACCAACAGGAGAGTAAAACCGTTCTAAAATACTGATTATAGTTGATTTACCAGATCCTGACATACCAACGATGGCAACAGTTTGACCAGGTTTGACTTCTAAATTCATATTATGAAGTACAGTAACATCAGGACGAGATGGGTAAATAAATTTCACATCAGTAAGTTGAATATGTCCTTGAACATCATCAATAATTTCACCCTCATCTGATTCACTATCAATAACAGGAACTCTATCAATAGCTTCAAAAATTTTACTAGCAGATGAAATACCAACACTAATAGATTGAAAAGAAGGAGCAACATGACCTAACTGGGAGCCACCAATCATCATCGCAAAAAGAACAGTCACTAGAGGTCCTAAAGTTAAATCACCATGAGCAATAAATCTTGAACCTTGCCAAAATGATAAAGCATAGGAAAAATAAATTGTCGACCATATACCCGCAATCATTAGAGTTACAGCCCTTTCTTTATAACTAGCCCATTTCATAGTCTCTTTTAAGTGATAATCGAATTTCTCAATCAATCTATTTTGAGCACCAAATGCAACAGTATTACGGATAGCTGATAAAGATTCTTCAGCAACAGTAGCTCCTTTACCATAAGCAGTACTACTTTTAGTTGTATATTTAACAATAAACCCCGAAGCGCCAATCATAGCACCAGCAATAGCAAAGACTACTGATAATAAAATACAGGCTAATCTCCAGGATCTAATAAATCCAATAACAATAGCAGACACAAAAGTACTAACACCTTGAACGACTAAACCAGCTTTTTCAGAAATACCTTCTTGAATTGCGTTTGTATCATTAGTAATACGAGCAGTAACTTCACCAGCTCCTAATTTATCGAAATAACCGATATTTTGTCTTAAAACAGCTTTTAAATACCGCTGACGGATTCTAGCAGTTAAGACTTCACCTCTTTCAACATAAATAAAAGTTCCGGTAAATGAGAATACCATAATTCCAATTCCAAGATAAAGAAAGTAAAGTGTATTATGATTGACATTATGTTGAAATAAATGTGGATCAGTATTTTCCCCGGTGAAATATTTTGAGAATTCCTGAGTCAAATTACCAAACACTAAAGTGAACATCGGTAAAGCAGCACCAACAATTATAGAACATATGAAACCAAACGCAAGAATTGCAATATCTTTCTTAGTTGCGTATCGATATAAAGTACTAAAAGATATTTTTTGTTTTGGTAAATAAATTTGGTCTTGAAGGATTTTAGCTTCATAATCTGGTAAATGTTCATATGGATCCGTATCATCTTCCGGTTCATCACCATCACCAACACTCTTTTTCGATTGTTTCTTTTCACGTCCAAACCAACTTTCTTTCGTTGGTGCCGTTGCTGATGCTGGTGATTGCGGAATCTGAGTATGTTTGGAAACATTATTAGTAGCAGTTGTAGTAGGAGTTGAGTTACTAAAAGTACCGGTTACTTCACTAGTACAAGGAAGTTTTCTGCGATCAACACCAGCAGATGATGTTGGTGATGAAGATGCACCATTAGTAGGTTTTTCATCTGGCATCTTGAAAGTTAGTATATATATAAAAAATAAACGGCTGATTCAGGGCTCTTGCGGCTGGTCCCAGACCAATCGTAGGTAATTTTTACGAGATCTCAAGTAAAAATAAGTACATGCTGTGAGCTCAGCCTTGCGGCGCGATCGTAGGCGTGCAGAATTGTAGATTCTTTAGTTTAGACGAACAGCCCCCAGAGATATCATCAATCATCGACGAAGTCACAACAGGCATGACCAGTTGATGGATATTTACCTTCAATGATCTTATTCGTTAAATTCGTTATTCTTTAATAACAAAATAAAAATAAAAACAAGTAATTAATCTTTCACGGTTCAATTTCAGATAAAAAAATATGACGAAGACTAAACAAGATATTGAAATTAACGGCAAAGAAGGTTCTTTTTATATAAATGCGGTGCACAGTATATGAACCTCTAACTGGAGTCTGGAGATATCTGATCCAGACTTATGATGGTCATAACAAATTTCGTGGCGTTTATTCGGTTTTTTCGGTTTACTCGGATTATACGGATTACTCGGATTATTCGGGTTTTTCGGGTTTTCTCGTTTTCATCTAAACGCTGCAAAACGCAGCTACAGCCGCGTACGATTAACCTAACCTAAAGGCACCTTGCAATTTCCTAGAACTCCACCCCCTGAGTTCCAACTGGTTCGGCCCAGGAAACTTCAGTAGAACTGCCACAGTAACTAGATATGTACAAGTTATTTCCAGAACCCCTTAGAATAATTATTTTTATCCAAACTTCCAACTCTGATGTAAAACTATAGCTCCCTTGCTGTTCCCAGCTCTATCTCGCAATGATGGCACCCGCTTCTTTACAACGCATTTAGAAAAATCAATATCCATTTGGAGGGCAGCGCCTGCCCCAGTTCTGTAAGGAATAGATTGGCGTAAGGAACATCTAAACAGAAATCTTCCCAAAGTGCATTTTGCTCTAACTTTATGCGACGAAGTACATATTGTAGATCGTTCTCCGTTTGCCGAGATGTATTTTGATTTATTTGAAAATACGCTTTAAACTTTATCGTGCTGCAAATGCTTGGGGCGTTGTGCTACTAAAATTCTCGAAGGTTCGCTAAATCATATGAATGAGAACGGATTCCACATGCTCTATGGATACATGATCTTGAATCAGTCGGGCGAGTTCTTGCTAGTGGGAGAATAGTATAGCATCAACACTTTTACCTGCGCCTGATAAACAATGTGCGAGTTTTTCATAAATCAGCTTGGTATTTGTGTCTTGAACGGGCTTATACCTAAGTCCAGAGACGTTAATTTTTTCTTCGTTTGGACAGACCAAAAATAGTCAGTCACTTCTAATTGCCGTAGATCTTGTAGGAATTGAATATTTGGCTCAACCGAGATCTTTGACGTAGTGGAATTTTCTAATGTTTGATGATTGAGTTGCATGTAATAAGCAAGGACTAAAGTTGCACATCTAGAAATACCCTGCTGGCAATGCACGAGAACATGGCCTCCCCCGTTGATTATTCTGTAACGATTTAAACTTTAAAATTCCTTCAAACTGTAAACGGGTTAACCCTCTCGCATTATGCCCTAGAATCAGGGAATCTTAGAGAGTTAGTTTAGAGATTAACACATTTATTAAAAGGTTGCATTCACTTACCTTAGAGAGTTAGTTCAGATATTAACACAATAATCAACTGTGACCTCTCTAAAACTAACCTGGACCTCTAAGGGGGAATGAGTGGAGTATATACTTCTGACTATAATAGTTTATAATAGTTTAAGATGAATAGTTCACATACAGCAATATGTATGATGATCAATTAAATGAAAATTAGGAGAGTATTCTAAATAGCATCGAGATCCTTACAGTACCCCCCTCTAAGAGTCAGTTTCCACCTGTTATGTTTCTATGATAAACTATATATATGCATCATGCTATATAAAATGGAAATGGGGTAGAGTCGGGTAGTCTCATTAGATGAATGGATTGTGGTATATGGTGAAATCAATTAATAAATTTGATGTGTCGGATTAACCGCACAAAGTTCTACGCGGAACCTAAATAATTTCCGCCGCATGCACGTCAAAATATCCTAAAATGGAATGGGCACTATCCGGCATGATTTGGGTGAAAGCTTGTTGAAGTATATCCGCGCTCTTATCAATGTTAACGAATCAGTTAAGCTCACACTCAATTTATTATATCTATATATAAAAGATATTGACTTAATGAGTTAGCTCACACTGAGGAGAAAGAAAAGAACTAAACTAATGAGTCAGGTTCCACGTAGTATATTTACATCCTACCATACCCTAACCTGTGTGTTATCGGATATTGTGATATTGTTATTATTATTCTATTATTGATTATTGATTATATTTTATATTTCTATTTCTTTCTACTTGTATTTCTTCTTCTTATTCATTCATTAACTTATTATCATTTTATCTTATAGCAATATATTATTATATTATATTATATTCATTGTATCGAACGTTGGCCCGTTCTATATCTTGTATATCTTAGTACTGTATCTTTTCTCTGTGTCTCTTACGTTATAGGCTCTTAGTCTATAATAACCGTTAACGGAATTACACTAAGTGGTACTAGTGTCTCCGAATTGTATTAAGTATTATACTATTTCACACTCTTTTGTCAACTAGTAATTGCACAGTAGCATCACCCTATTTCAACACTTCCCTTGATGCTCACAACATTCTAAACGCCGATTCTTTCGCGATCTTGAAGAGATTACGTCCCAAGGTTTAATCAGGCCGTACGCTTTCATATATCCTCTGATTTGGTTTGCACTAGGCTTGACTACTTTTCTATCTATGGTATCCTTACATTATGATATTTCAGACCTATTGCTTTTGTTCTCTGATGTGCGCCCGGATTCTCCGATATTCGTAATCTACTAGTATTATCTTCATGGATTTGGATATTGTTTTGACTGTATCCTAATTCTTCCAGTAGACATTGTAGCCATATTCCTTCTCTTATACCATTACTCAGGGCAATATACTCTGCTTCGGTTGTTGATGTTGCCACTATAGACTGTATTTTCGCTGACCATGATATGTTGTTTCCAATGTAGAAAACGTAGCCCTCAGTTGACTTACCGCTGCCGAGATCATCTCCGAGACTTGAGATCAGTATACCACCTTAAAATTTGCTGGGGTTTTGATTTTGATATTGTAACCTATTATCTTTAGAACCTTGTAGATAACGTAAGAGTCCCTTCATGATAAGCCAGTCTTTTTCTGTTGGTTTATTGACTTTTCTCCCTAGTAGATTAACAGCGTACGATATATCTGGTGTGCACCTTTGAATATACAACAGCTTTCCCACAATACTTCTACATCTCGTAGCCTGTTCCTCAATTAACTCAGTTGTTTCATATAGCTCTTTAATCAACTCTGGTTGAACGGGGATCTGTGAATAGTTACAGTCTGTCATTTCTATCTGGTGTAATGATTTCTCTATCATGTCAGTCTGATTCAATAGAATGGATCCATCTCTAGATTTACTGATTCCTAGAAAATGTTGTGGCAATCCCAAGTCCTTCATTTCAAACCTGCCAAGTAATACTTTCCTTAATTCATTAATCTTAAGTTCATCGTTACCAGTCATCAGCATATCATCCACATACAAAGCAACAATTGTGACTTCATTTTCTCTTCTTCCGACATAAATACATTGATCTGACATGCAACTCACGAATCCAATTTCTTTAAAATACTCATCTATTACAGATTCCATAATCTAGGCTCCTGTTTAAGACCATATACCGCCTTTTGTAATTTGCACACATAATTCTCTTTCTCTTTGACCACATAACCTTCGGGTTGCTCCATGTAGATTTCTATATCTATATCTCCATTTAGAAACGCAGTATTGACGCCCATTTGGTATATAGTTCAGTTGTTTCTTGCCGCTCTGTCATGTAGCACACGTACTGATTCAAAACGAACAACAGGGGTGACGAAGTAATCAATTCCATATTTTTGAGTGAAGCCTTTGGCTACAAGTCTGGCCTTAAACCTTCCATCACCCTTCTCTACGAATACTCGTCTATTCTTAACAACTTGTCTCCCAGTTGGTCTTGGAACTAATTCCTATGTTCTGTGCTTCATCAATGAGTTCATTTCTGATTTTACTGCCTTTATCCACTCACTAGGTCGATTCCGGATATTGCTTGACTGAAACTTGTGGGATTAGATTCAACTTCCGTAAAATTTGCGCGATATATAACACCATTGCCTCTATTCAAAGCAGCATAGTCAACGCGATTATTGTTGCGGCTGCTCCGTTTCAGGTCTTGGTTCAAGGACTGGCTGGCTCCTGGACTGGTTCAGGTCGATCTTCAATTTCTGGTTCAGACTCGTCTTCCTCGTCATCTGGGACTGGTTCATGTTGATTTTCAATTTCTGGTTCGGCCTCATCTTCTTCATCATCTTCCATTACGTCTCCTGGCTCCAATATCTCTTCCCCTAAATCAGCAACTTCCCCTGAATGAGTAGAAGGAAAAATGTCTTTATCAAATAACATATCATTGATCTTGATGAAACTATCTTAGATGAAATTCTTGTGTTGCTTATTGTATTGTTCTCGCATGTTGACAGGAATCCACTGTTCCGGAATACTAACTATATGTTCATCGAATTCAACATCATCATGTGATTGAACAATCTTACCGGCCGGTCGCCTGGCATATAGATACACCACCAACCTTTCATCTCGTTTCCATAGCCAACAAATACTCCCTGCTCGGTGTTTGGATCAAGCTTCTTTCTTAGAACTGAGCGGATGTGCACAAAGGCCGGGCTACCAAACCGATAGCAACGACTGAAATCCGGCAATGCATTGTGCATAATCTCCAAGGGATATCATGATTTATTGCTGAGGATGGCATGCAATTGATGTACTGATTGGCTACAGGCAATGCATGTATCCAAAAGTTTCGCGGAATATTAGAATCAAATAGTAACTGCTTGGTTTTTCTAACCAAGGTTTGATTATATCTTTCTTCGCCATTCTGAGGGGGCGATCTGGGCATACTGTGAATCATTGCAATACCCTTATTCGCACAATATCTCTTAAAATGATCATTATAATATTCCGATCCATTATCTGTTAGCAAACGTGACACCTTATATTGATGGCCAGAAATGTGACTTTCCGTTCTGTTCACAAACTCTTGAAATGATCTCAGTACTGTTTCAGCATTCTTATGTCCAACAGATACGTATGTGGTGTAGTCATCAATGAAAGTACACACAAAGCGATATTCGTCAAGTCCTGTTCCTGCATGGGTACCATTAAGTCGGAAAATATCAGTTCAAGAGGTCTTTGTGATTTATCAGTTGGATTAGTATCAAAGGATCTCCTATGTTGGCATGCCATTTCACACACGGTGCAAATAGGATCATCTCTTAGTCGCTCTTTTGTTAAGTCGTATCCAAGTAGTAGTCCTTTCTTCCACATCCTACTCATTCAAGCTTTGATCCTAACACATCAGAAGAGTTCCATTATATTCTTGATCTTGGCAGAACTCCAACCTACAAAATTTTTAAAGTTGAAAAAGATTCTTATGGTCAACTGAAAGGTACAATACTGACCGAAATTCCAAATGCAACTGCATGTTATATTTATTCTACATTTTTAACACCCAAATACTTTATTCTATGTGTTTGGCAGGCTGATTATAAGAAGTCGGGGATTTCACTGTTGTTTCACAAGGAATCCTTGAAGCGATAGAACCCACTTGAAAATCTGGTAGAGGTAATTTGTTCTATGTAGTGTACCGAAAGACAAAAATATTAAAAGCCGTATAATAAGGCACCAGAATTTTTCATCTTTCATGGCATAAATGGCTATGATGAAGGAAATGATGTTATTCTCCAAGCAGAAGATCATTCAATTTTGTACTCTCTTAAAATGGAAAACATAAGAAATGGTAAATTGCTTGGTTCTAGTTCTATGAAGGTTGTTCGATGGAGATTGCAAAATGTGTCAGAAGCTTCTTCGCCTAATGTTCATCTTGACGCTGCGGCAGAATCTGTTGCATCAGCCAAATACAACTTAGACCAACCACAAATCAATGTGAAATTTTGATTTAAGAAAGCACGATATATGTTTGGTGTTCATCCTATACAGCCTGAGGTTGCCCCATTTCATTCATTGATAAGATATGACGTAGAAACAGATAGCGTTGCCGGTGAAGCAATTTTTCTACCCGACCCGGCAGCTGATCAATCAGATGACGACGATGAACTAAAGGGAGTCCTCCTGACTGTTGTAATTGATAGTATTAATAAGACCAGTTCACTGTTTGCCATAGATCCCTGAACCATGACAGAGATTGCACGCGCTTCTCTTCCGGATGACTTTTATGTTGAATTAGGATTTCACGGAAGTTGGTCACTTTCCAGGTAGTTTAGTCGATAACCTTAGGTTGTATTATTTATATTAAAAGATTCCTCTCTGCTAAGTAGTCGAATAATATGTTATAATTTATGGAATTACGTAAGTTGTGATTTTATGCCATACCTAAATAGCATTGAAATAACGTAGTAAGCTTATTGTCAGACCAAAACCAGGCCGTAACAGTTAAATGAAATTGTTATCATAAATCACCTTATATTGACCTTAAATCGCTGTCGTGAATGATTCAAAGATCCATTTATGGTAGTATGAACTTTTAATTGCCCATACGTTGAAGATTATCAACCAACAATTAGATCTGAGTAATAATGATGGCACTGGCATTGATGACCATCGATATGACATACTGCTAAAGACGGGAAGATAGATACATGTACGTACGTATCTGTAAGCTGGTCACTTGACAGACTGTCGTCGACCCCATGTCTCATATTTAGGCGCTTATCCGTATCGTTAGTTGTACTAATCGTAGCTTCATTTGACAAATGGTTATCAAATTTAGACCTCATGTCTCATGGTCTGGCGCTTATTCGAAACTAGGACATAATCTTATTAATCCATATCACTCGTACTAAACATGAACTAATGAATTAAAGAGAACAGAATCTATGAACTCCAACCGCTGGAGTACATCATTGGCCGGTAGTGACAGTTGTCACAGTTGTGACAGTTGAGAGTGACAGTTTTTTGTGACAGTTGTGGTTGGGACAGTTGCAGCGCGTTCGCACGTTCAACTCTAAACGAGTACCGCGGCACAGCTGTTAGAACATATCCGGCTATTCCACTAAGCCGCAGATCTCTGAGACCTGTAGCCGCAAAGTAGCCGCAAAGATTAACCCACACAGCCTCGAATCGAGCGCGATCGACAACTTGGCGAAGCGGGGTTATATCTTATCAATTGATAAGATAAACATGTTTAAGTATACCGATACAAGTCGGAGTGGGACACGTCGAAGACAGAGTGGGACATCGAAGACAAAGTGGGACGCGAATATAACTCGGCTATCTTTCTCGGAGTGCCCCCGTCTTCAGGGGTTATGCATTTCTTTCTTGGGCCGTTAATCTTTATTAAAATGGAGGTACAGATTATAACAGCCTCAGGCGACTGGCAAGACATCTTTTTGTAGATATAAATATCATAGCAAAGAATTTACTTAGAACAATAAATATATTACTTTCGTTTTTTATTTAGCATTTGAACTCAAACATGTGGTTGTCATATGATTATTATCGGGGGTACAAGCCTCTTGTTGCACCACACACAATAGAAAAAAAACAGAAAACAATAGCAGCCTTCTGATATTGAAAAATGGAGGAGGACCACGTCTGCGGGAGTGAAGAGGAAAATCGGTTATATAATAATAATTTCAGATAAAATACCTGAAAATAGGCAATTCAACCACAAAAATTATGGATAAATCGGAGGGAGGGGGTAAGCTTTATCTACCTCAGTAAATTAGTAAAATTATGTTATCCCGTTATTGTGATATTACTCTACTATTGATTATTGTTGTTTTACTTCTGCTTATCTTCTTTTCTTTTCTTTTCCGTATTTTTCTTTTCTTTTTCTTTTTCTTTTTCTTTTTCTTTTTCTTTGACTTCGACTTTGACTTTAACTTTAACTTGAACTTTATCTTTTCTATATTCTTTGCCTTTAACTTTAACTTCAACTTCAACTTTTTCTTGAATTTATATTGAATATATTCGACGTGCCCTCATCTTATGTAATACATAAACACTTGTTTGTCTCAAAGGTTGTGTTTTAGAAATATCCCACAGTACCGTCCAAATTGTATTTACTACCCTTCCCGTATATTCTCTAGGCGACGAGTAAAAGGTACATATTCCCAAAACCGACGACTTTAGATTTGGATTCTTTTTAAATTATCACGACATCTTCGTGAGTTATGTATACGATGGATCAAAATCAGAATCAAATACAGAACCCATCCTATCAGCCTCGTACTCCACGGCGAAGCAGGAATGGTTGCTGGACATGTAAGAAGATAAAGAAGAAATGTGATGAGACGCTCCCTGCTTGTCAGCGATGCGTCAAATCAAAGAGAATTTGTTATGGCTATGATGAGAGGCCACCCTGGTTCGAACGCAAATCCAACGCCAAACAAAAAAAAATCGTCTTGAATGAAGTTTCCCGGGGTGCTAATGGGACCACCAACAGCTCGCCACCAACAACACAATTTTCCTCAACTGTTGATAAGGCGAACGATTTAAAACTAGACACCCCAAGTAGATTAAAAGAACGTGAACCTGAGCTTCTCTTATACTACCTGGAATTTATTACGCCTTTACACTGGCTATATTATAAAGGCTCGATTTTATGGTTGATTTCCTTGTTGCGGCAATCCAGGGCATTATATCACTCAGCTTTATCAATTGCTGCTGTATATATGGCTTGTCATAGTGCCGAATTGGATGAAGATTTACAACTGCATCATCAGTTGACATTACAAGAGTTAAGAAATTCCATCGATCTTGATATAACGACTACTGAAAGGAGTCCTATAACCGAGGACAGTCCCACCAGTAGTGCTAGTAGCTCTCATAGTACTGGGGTACCATCCTCTGTTGTTCAATCTCTTGCTGCTGTAGCCATGCTGTTGGCATTTGAGCTCTTCCAAGGTGGATGTCAAAATTGGCAACATCACTTAACTGCCTCTGGTACTTTAATATCCATTTTGACTAATTATGGTACTACTCCTAGTCAAACTGATGCAGAGAACTTTTTGGTAAGTGCTACTATTTGTATGCAATTATTATCTACAGCATCAACCGGGGCTCCATGTCAGATCACACCATTTTTGGACAAATTGCTCGAGCTTCCTAACATAGTACCACTAGAGGACCTCGTGGGATGTCGGACACAAGTGTTACTCCAATTGAACGAAGTAACGATGTTAAATGCATTAAAGATAACTCGAGTTGAGGAATATAAGTCTAATGGATTGCCCGATGAATTAATAGCAGGACGTGGTTCGACCCGTATTGGTACAACAACGATGTCAATCTTACCAATTTCCTCCACTGATAAGTTTGGCACTTGTTTAACTGTCTCTGAATTGTTAGAAAAAGTACGTTCAATTAAAGAACAGCTAGAATTTGCACTGAGTGACCCTATTTCGTCTGATCTTATTCATAACACTACAATGGTATTTGCTTTAGCTATATTGATTTATTTATACGGGATTACAGATGGCTTTTCACCTGATATTCCAGGAATTTCTATTGCTATTGAAAGAGGTATCTCGATACTTGATAAAATCCCCTTCAAGTATTATAGAAGCTTAGTGTTTCCTATATGTGTCTTTGGTTCTATGTCTAAATCCCACTTGCATAATTATTTTGAAAATATTTTTGGTGAAGATCCAAACCATTTCGAGTTTGGAAATATTTCTTCGGTTCGTAAGGTTGTGAAGAATACGTGGACTTTAAGAAACCGTTTATATATATGTGATAATCTTACCAGAGATAATTGTGGTAACAATAAGACTAATAAAAATGGAGTTAATTGGTTAGATTCTATGAAGGATTTAGGTATGATAGTTTTGTTGGTGTAAGCCAGGCCTAGCCTTTTATCGTCAAAAGATATTATTACATTTTGATTGAATTCTGTAACTTCTATGAGATTATTACCTCCTCCCCTTCGGGTTATTTTTGCCGACAGGCCAATTCTAAATACGCCCAGACCGGGTACGTCAATCTTCCATGCATTACCTTTTGATTGAATTCAATTGGTTGCGTTCCGTAATGTATTATAATAATAAGCATTCAGATTAGTATTACAGATTGATTTAAACAAGACTATAGTCTATATGGTACCTAATAACTAATCTTTCTTAAATCCCTTCTTTAAGAACGCCCAAACTTCCTGATAAATATCTGGTTCAGGGATATCATGTTCTTCAGTATAGATGAACCGTTTTTTATCAAGATCAATCTTAGCTTGAGGGATGAACAATGGTCCTCGGTAATAAATCTTGGCACCCGCATAAATAATTATCATCAATATAATTGAGATATAGCTAGCAAAGAAAATTTTTGCACTAGATTTTTGGTCAAACGGCCAAACAGCTAAGTAAAACTCGACAACGATCAAAATGCCGCACCAAAATAAACCCCACCAAGCAGCGAACGGCAGAGAGCTAGATTTCCATGGAAGGTCATCAAGACTTCGACCTTGAGCTTTCCAGGTACTTCGAAGTCTAATTGATAAGACAAAAATTAAGCCCCAGCCAACCAGAGCACCAAGGGAGATTAATGACTCAAACCAGGCGAAAACTGTAGCACCCTTGATATTAACATTCATGTAAGAAAGACCGCCACCAATAGTAATTGTCATGACAAGTGCTGCCCATGGTCGACCTTGCTTATCGCATTTACCGAAAATTTTAGGAGCCATTTTAAGGTCTGATAAACCCACCAGCACCCTACTTGAACAGTACAAGGCAGCATTAGCAGTGCTTAGGACAGAAATTAGAATAATAACATTTTGTACCTGTGCAAGACCTGGGAGACCGGCATTCTTGAAAGCAATCACAAATGGAGAAGCAGAGGTTCCAGATCCGAACAGATTAGGATCATTAGGATCCACTGTTATCGTTATCATTAAAGAGCCCACTATGTAGAACATACCAAGACGGAGCCAGATAGATTGAACACTCTTTGAAATTGAGTACTTAGGATTCTTAGCCTCAGCGGCCACAACAGCAGATAACTCAACTCCAGCCATGGAAAAAATACAATTAGGCATAACAGCCAAAAAACCTTTAAACCCTGCTGGGAAAGGATCTGATTTCCAATATTGGAAACCAATAGGTTTACCAATTGGAGCTCCACCAGCGGAAATCACAATGCAAACAATAACTACGATAATAATCCAGCTGAATTTTATTAACGACATGACATTCTCAGCTTCTGCAAAAACTTTCACTGCGAATATATTGAGGAGAATTAATACAACCAAAAAAACAGTAATCCAAACGCCAGGATTTATAGTGTCATTCCAATATGTCAAGACCGTTGCTAGACCAGACAGCTCAGTAGGGATAGTAATCATGTAAGAAAACCAATACATCCAGCCCACCATAAAACCATAAGAAGGGTCTAGCAAAAATCCTGTCCATTGTGGAAAAGCAGAAGGAACAGGATAGAGTACAGCCAATTCACCTATACATTGATTTAGAGACCAACCAAGAGATGCGGCAAGCCAATAGCCAATCCAAATAGCTGCAGGGCCACCATAGTGAAGAGCTAAACCGGATCCTAGCCATAGACCTTCACCGATCGCAGTACCAATGGAAATCATCCAGATATGCCTGGATGTTAAACAACGGTTAAGGGTTCTGGGTTCTGGTTCATTATCTGTAGTAATAACATCCCCTGACTCAATATCTGCCTCTGGGGAAAGACTTGAACATTTTGTTTCAAAGACAGTATCCGAACCCATTATTAATGACTGAGATTTTTCTCGAAAAACTGTTGATTTATGATTGTTTCGGAGTAAAAAAAAGGTATTAAAAATTGAAAAATACCAGAATAATTAACCTCTATATATATATTATCATTACCGCTCTAACATGCACTGATAAGAATTCCATGTTTGCTATATCTTGCATGCGCTGATAACAGATAAAAAAAGGTTAGAGTGCTAATAAATGGGTCATCAGCCATAAAGTACTCAGGAACTTCAATATTCGAATCATCCGAGAAGTTCTCATCTAGATTCTGAAACATCAGAGAGGGGTTCGGCGGTTACTTGAACGCTGCGACAAGAAGAACGTTGCGGCTACAAACTAGATGTTCTGAACCCCTGGACGTTTTGGTCGGTGTTTTCTTATCTTCGATATTGATTAAGTATATAACGTAGTCCATCTATCTATATATCTATAAGGAGTGATTCCCTGTACGTAGCCTGCTGTGGCGCTACTAACAGATTTTGTGGCTAGTGAACCGATTCGGCTATTCGCGGCTACAAACAGACTGTAGCTACTAAGATATTGCGGCTATTTGCGGCTACCAACAAATCATGGCTATTAAAACGTTTGTGGTTATTTGCGGCTACGTACAGTACATAGACGCTAAACCATCATCAAAATGTGCACTTGATAACTGCTCACTGGCAGTGTCATAGCGAATATGAATTTAGAAATGAATTTCCTCGATATATCTAAGAACCTGAAGAATATCAAGGCGGAAGATGGGAAAACCAGTGACAGTGCCGTAAGCCGTTGATCTGGCCGTGAACTTTTAGGTGTCGAGGCAATTGGTCGCACCTCTATTCGGCTCGATTATTATTCACTAGTTGCTATGTCTCATGCCCCAATTCATTTCATCTTCCAGTAAAGGCACTTCTAATATATGAATAGAGATAACATATAAAAGGATATGGCTACTATCAAGTCCTCTAAAAATGTTTTACTTTGTTCTACATAATTCAATATTGATTTTGAAAACACCATGTCACCTGTCACTGTTAAAACTTATTTAGATTTAGTTCCCGAGGCCTTATCAGATGTCGAGCAACTCATAATTAAACAATCGGCTACTAAGCTGGTTAGCGACATGTCATCTGGTAAGTTATCTTCAACCGAAGTAGTAACAGCCTTTCTTAAACAAGCAGTGGTGGCTAATACCAAAACAAACTGTTTGACTGAATACTTCAAAGAGGAAGCTTTGAAAAGAGCCAAGGAATTAGATGAATACTATTTGAAAAACAAGAAACCATTTGGCCTGTTGCATGGATTGCCTATTAGTGTCAAAGATCACATTCTTGTGAAGGATACCTATTCCACATGTGGATATATTAGTTGGTCCGAGAAGAAATTTGGTCAAGATGCTTTGATTGTCGAACAAATGAGAAAAGCAGGGGCAGTTATTATTTGTAAAACTACTAATACTCAAACTTTAATGGCCTTGGAAACTACGTCTAATTTGTATGGCACTACTTGTAACGCTTATAATCCTAATCTTACATGTGGTGGCAGCAGTGGTGGAGAGGGAGCTCTGATTGGCTCAGATGGCTCACCGTTAGGAATCACCACAGACGCAGGAGGTAGCACAAGAGCACCTGGATCCTTTAATGGGCTTTATGGGCTGAAAGCTTCAGTGGGTCGGATACCTTATTCGGGACTTAACGGTAACCTGCGTGGATTTCAAAATATTGTTGGATGCGTTGGACCATTGACTAGATATCCTGAGGATGTGGACCTGTTTTGCAGTTGCCCTTGATAACGAGCCATGGACTATCGAACAGGATATCGTTCCTATTCCTTGGACCCCTATCAACAAATTAGAAAAGAAATCCAAATTACGAATTGCTATTATTTGGGATGATATGGTGGTAAAACCTCAACCTCCAGTTTTGCGAGCTCTAAATATTACTGAGCGCGCATTGAAGAAAGCAGGCCATGAAGTTGTAGAATGGAACCTCAATAATGCTGTCTTTGTTTATAATAACCTTATTAAAACATTTTTCTTGGATGGAGGTGAAGCATTTGTTCGGACCATGTCAGAAAAAGACCCCCCCAGTTACCCCAGTCAAACTGATCTTAGACACGGCAGGAGGTTCGCGGGCTACTCTTGAGGAGTCGTGGGAATTGAATTGGCTTAGATCGAAAGCGCAGAACGAGCTCAATGAAACATGGAACAAACTTGGAATTGATGCAATATTGTGTCCAGTTCATGCCAGTGCAGCCCCGCCCCATAACCGTGCTTTCTATACTTGTTATACCAGTTACTGGAATTATATGGACTTGCCTGCTGCTATATTCCCGGTTACCCGAGTACAGCCAACTGATATCGGGGAGGAATTTGAATTCAGAACACCTATGGAAAAGGAATACCATGAAAACTATAGCCCTGAGATCTACGAGAATGCACCAATTGGTCTACAACTTATTGGGCGCAGGCTTCAAGAAGAACGTCTTTTGAAGGATCTTGAACAACTATTAGAGGCCCTCGATGCTAAGGATTTTTCAACTCAGGTCTAAGTAAGTTTTAGGTGTCATCTATAGATAAAATACATTTGATTCATCGCTCAATGATGATATAAAAATATAAAGACAAGTAGCAGTACTTGCTGGTCTGACCTAGTCTGCGTATCAATATATCTACTTACTTTATTTTCGCTCTGTCTCAGCGAGACAAGAGTCGTATCCAGGTCTTGAGAGGGTAAAATACACTCTGATCCAGCGATGCTTATTAAAATCTAAAATTGGACATAATTAGATCAGGAGGAGGACCATTTGGTGCTGCTGTCTCAATTGTGGGGGCCTTAGAGGGTAACGATTTCCACTAGAAGCTCGTATAAATATGCGAACCATTCTGTTCTAAAAGCAATACATTTTTTGGTGACTTTAGGGCATTTGCCGACTAAGAAGTCAACGAGATTACGTTTAAGAGAACGTTGAACGTTAATGTTAGATCATTTGACCTCGAGATCTCGTAGTTTCTTAACCAAAAACTAACGCGACAAGCGATCGGGCGATTTTTTTTTTTCGACTAGTTCGGCATACGAGAAATCAAAGTTTTTGGGTTATCGGTGTATCGGTGTATGTCTCATTCGGATTTGACGCAGAGACACAATGACTGGTTAGGATAGATATCCTCCGTGAGCGTGTTGTTAACCTAACTGTTACACAGTAACAGATTATCCATATTTCGAAGTACGTGCGCAGTTACTGTCTGAGAGTTGGGGAGCCTCTCTGGCCAGGCCATTTGCAGCCCATCCTGGTTCTTTTCAAGTTAGCTTAATATCAAAATAGTTGCTGGCATTGGTTCAACTAAAGGAATACATTTAAATTTTTCAAATACATAATAACAAAATATCAACAGTACTTCTGCAAACGAGGACAGTTCTTCCTTTCTGTAGTTTCGGGCTCTAAGTTAGAGAATGTCGGCGTATTCCAATATCTCCACGGCTGCCATCCTGGGATATTTTTGGAGCGCCCACCATCTTGTTCTCATGGAAGTAAAATAACATATCCCTCTTCGGTTTCTAAACCCTTAGCAGAAATCGAAGCCACCTCTTGCTGACACCTATTACCATAAGCAATCCGAGTGAAAATCGAAAACTCTTTCAATTCCCCCCCCCTCAACATGGGATTTACCTCTGTTCAGCTGTCTAAAAACGCTATCGATGAAGTGGTATTATCCTCAATCGATGTAAAGGAGAAGTGTTATACGCGGCAGACCGACGATTTCCTGAATTCAACGATGAGGTTGACAGTCTGCGCTCCGGAATCGGAATTTTGGCTGAAGATGAGTTTCAAAAGGTTTTAACCATTTTTTTCGTTATCGCCGGTGACAGCGAAGTACTTGCAAAATTTAAAAGACTTGTTCTCTGTATTCGAAAATGATTCCAAAAATGGAGAATGAATTGTCAACAAAACACAGATGTCCAATTATGAGGTCGCGAACGAATTAATCTATCTTCTTTACATTACCTCAAGAGAGCGTTTCTGTAAATATCTGAACTTGATGGTGAAACTGGAATATGAATTTCTCTGCGCTTTTGTCTGAGATCTACTCGAAGGTGAATGCGATCGTTTTTCTCCACAGCGAATACCGAGATTTTTTATAGTTTAGAGCTGTTTAGGAAAACTTAGGTAGGCCATAATTTAACTCATAGATTTTAAATTTCTTCGAGCGATGACCCAAAAAAATCTGCGGGTCTCCGTTTCAACAATAATGTCTCCAATGTTTAAGAGCAAACACTCACCATTCATATGCCTTTTAACGTTTTCCAGGTCTACAACTGTTGTCTAAAAAGTTTTTAATTGAAGACCAATCTGACCCTCTCTTTACCATTTCCGATACGGTCTCTTTCACGTAATCTGGTAATCAGTTGTTTTTCGTATCGTCGACAGAAATTGGGTCATGCCCATTGTACTCATAATACCACTCAACTTTGACAATATCATAGTAGACGGATTGCGTTACTACAATCTTAGCTTTGCAGCCTACCTTTATGGAATCTTTCCGGAATCTTTTTTTGACGGGCTGGTATTCACAGGCTTTCCATATCGTACAATCCTATTTTGGGGTTTTCCAGCACAGCAACAATACCAAACCTTTTTCCAGGTAACCAGTTTCCCACCAACACGGCTTTCTTTTAGTCGCCAGTTCACAGTTCGTTGTCGAAGGTGAACCCATCGCTCGACCTCTTTAATGATCCTAACTCGAATTTATATACACCAGATTCGTTCCGGAAATCTTCCGGTGGTAAAGACTCTATTAGACACATCGTTAGTGTATCCTCCATCCTTCGCGAAACTTTAAGCAAAGTGGATTCTTTTTATAATAGATTTATAAATAGTCCTAAAATAAATCAATGTCGACGATTGAATGATGTTTGTTATTTCCTTTAGCACAAAACACGATTTAAAACAATGAATGAATGGCAATAGAGCGGATGATGTTTTATACTTATATGTAATATATAGTTATAAAAGAATATGAGCGGATAAAGAGAGATCCAATTTGATTTAAAACGAACGCGATATATATCAGTAAATGAATCTGAGCGAATGAAGAGATTAAAAAATGTTGTTTACTTTAGAAAAACGCGACAAGCCCTTCCTGAATGTTTTGATGATCGATGTACGGGCGCGATTTGTTGGCGAAAAGCGTTTCTACGCTACTCGGATCCAGCCCTGGCGGGGCTCGGCCGGGAGAGCTAGCTCCTCGACGACAAAATAATGAGTGCATTGCATTGCATAAGTTTTCAGCTGACTTGCACTTTCTCCACGAAAGGAAAGATATGTCGACTAGTGCATAACATTTTAGCTGACTTATATGCCTATCGGATTAGTCACCTCCAGTTCAAAAAAAAAATATAATTTTGAAGATAAGAATCTGTTTCTATATTGAAAACAACTAATCAGTCTTCAATAGATTAGTTTGCACAAATACTATTTCTTGGATACTCCCTAAATATAATAATAACAGATAGAAGATTCTTCAGAGTCTTCAGAGTCTTCAATCAGTAAAGAAATGTTAAATAACACAGCTTTTTGACTAATAAATGATCCGTAGTACCTCAATTCAATATTTAAGAAATAAACGACCTGAGGAACTAAAAAGCATTCTTGAGACAGATATGGCCAATATATGTTCCCAAGAGTAAGCCAACTGCACTAAAGAAGATTCACAAAAGAAAGTGTAGAAAATAAAATCGTACGTATAGATAACAGATACGCATAATAATAATTTGAAATAATAATAATTGTTGATCATGTTGAATCGACCAAACAGAAGTATAGTTGAATATATAATTTTTGTTTGAACATCCGCGTTTGCAGAACGATTATATTATATAATTATATATATATATACATATACATATATATTTATAGCGAGGTAGAAAGGACTGAAGATAACGCAATAAAAACGATTAGGCTAGAAACTCACCTAGTTCAAAGCAGGGACAATGGGGTACACTATCGAACAATAGGATAGTGTAGAAACTAAACTATAAAAGAGAAAAGAAAGTATAAATATATAATATGAATATAATGAAACACGACTTGTGTAGAAAGTGAAGAAAAGAAAAAAATAAAGAGAATCTGACAACCGACAGAAAACAATTAAAGGGGTTAAAATAACGGTTAGGCATAATTAAAGCCTTGCCGTACTCTATGTAATATATCGCGATTAACCAAAAGTACCTAAATTGTTGACTTTATTCAGCAATAAATTGGATGAAATGAATATGGTTGACAAATTAAAATCTAAAATCAGCTGTTCTGAACGACAAGACCCTTTAACGGTCTTCCCTTCTGAAGTTTTGTTCATCATTCTTTCACAGCTATCTATAAAAGATTGGTTAACACTTCAACGGGTATCGAGATCTTGGAAAAGAAGAGCGAAGCTTAAAATGGATGGAGATCCTAGACAGATCAACACTTCCCAAGCCTATCGAATCAATTAGTATCAGTGTCTTAGATGATAATTTTGTTATTTTAGGCGGAACAGTAGAAATTGAGATGTTGTATAAGATAATGCCGACTAGAAAATTTCGATTTACCGTCGTACCTTCTGGTGCCCGCATCAAGGTTTTGATTCCATGTTGTACCCGGAGAAATTTCTTGAAGCTGCTCCAGAGCTCGAAGAACTTGATCTTACTTGTGTCACTCTTATGACGATAAATCTAACAGGATTCAATCGAGTATCCAGCCCACGATACATTAACATGAAAAGACTGAATCTATCAGGTCATGCGCTACATGGGATTGGCTGGATGCTACAAGCATGTCCTAATTTAGAGGAAATATCTCTTACATTTGGGCCGGGCGTTAACATGCGCCATCCTATCGGAAGTTTTTTAAAATATAGTCAAATTTCTCAGAACCTCAAATCAATCTCGTTTTCACCTCGAGAGAATTTGCTTACCCCTTTGGACGACTCTATGCAGTTATTTGAAGGTTGGTTGGTAATGTGGCCTCGTAACTTGGAAAAGTTTGACTCTTACTCAAGTAAGCTTGCATGATCCGAACATGTGGGCAGTTCAAGGAACTCTGGGTGAACTCGAGAGATTGGACTTAACTAAATCGGAAATTAATATCATTGTGGTAATGAAAACTTAGAAACTTTGATCTTAAGTTCGACGGTTACCTGTTCACGGCTCGATAGGTTATGGGCAAGATGCCCCAATCTGAAAACCCTTTCACTTTATTGCATCAGCGAAATTGACGATAACACTATCACTGATATTTTGACCAATTGTAAGAAATTGAGGACAATTGATGTAGGCCTCACTTCAGTCACGGGAGTTGGAGTGATGAGTTTGATTGAAAGCGGGCTTACTAGAGTTGGATGTGAAGAAGTTCTTTCTTTTGACCCTAAATGTTCACTATCTTATGGTACTACTACTTCTGTGTCTTTCTTCCAGCTTAAATATTTATAGAATGTAGTTTTGGTTAACTTGTGGGATTCACAAAAGCATCTATGTATAACATGTTCGCGATTTTGACTTCTTTACATACAGAGCAGCAGGTTGACTTTTCTTGCATAACCGTTGGCACCTCATATATATTAATATAAATCAATTCAATTACAATTTACAAATATGACTGATATTAAGGTTGATCCAGACTCACTGCTCAAATCTCAACAAAACCTAATTAACCTAATATCAGCCAGCAATCACTATCACTGAATAAAGATATAGAATCTCCAAGACAATTACATTTCGACGAACGAATGAATGTAATAAAATGCAACTTGCGTAAAGAAGAGAAGAAAAGAAAGAAAGGAAAAGAATCTGACAACACAGAATGAAAAGTTAAACTTAGGGTAGGTACATCAAGATAATTGGTAAATGAGCTTCTTATTGTCCTAGCTTACCGGGAATTTGTCTTGATCCAGAGTACTCTGGTTCGGCTCGTAGCATGAAGTACCATTAAATATTAGTTATACTAATAAGTAAGAACGCAAAATATATTTAAAATTAAAACTTTAACAATCATAATAAGTAAAATTAAAAAAAGCTTTTCTAGTTATTCTAGGAAAGTATTGCAAAGAAGAAAAAAAACCCCTAAAACAAGTTACCCATACAAATTCTTAGTCTTGATGCATCTGATGATGATATCTGGGTTAAGCCGGACGTAGAGCTAACCTCTGAACCCACGATATTATTAGAAACTCTGACTGAACTCTCCGGAACGGGGGTAGACAATCCTGCTCGTGCCAATCCAGAATTTACAATACCCGAGATCTTAGAAACTAATGGAGCGGCTCCAGAAATAATTGTCTCAGATATAGCAACGACGCTGTGCTTTCAAGCTTATGAAAGTCACGATTGTAACTAGTTAGGAATAGGGGTTACTACCTTGTTAGAAGAGCTTATCTAACAGGGATTCCAGATTGAATCAAGTAGTATCCAATACTTGTGGCTGACAAGTATCAATAGCAGTCCGTGCTAGTTAAGATCTTGACGTTAATCAAAGATATTATATAATAAAATAAATTCAAAGTTCGATATGTATATGAGAAGAATAAAAGAAATAAACGAATGATAAGAAAATATAAACTGACGAAATAATATATTAGGGTTTGATTGGAACGCACAGCATGCAGTGCCCTGCATAACCCTGCATAATCACATTGAATTCGTGGGGGAGTGGGGGGATTGTATCAAGGTCTAATTTCGGTTATCCAGTAAGTTATCCATTATCCATAATATTCCCTTTTAAATTCAGCTGACTGTGGTCGGGAGATAAAGAGATTCAGGTGCATAGCTCAGCTATGTCTAATTTTACTAAGGAGATAGACAACCCGCAGCGAACACAAAAAACTTTCAATCCATAAAAGAAACGACATACTCAAAGAGATGGCTCAAAGCAACACTGAAAGCCCATCTGATTATTTTCTTCACATCGACTCCACGGTCATTATAGCCAATTAGATCTTTCCATCTCTCAGCAAAAATTTCGACCATTTCTTCATCCAACGCATGTTTGACCAGGATGTGTCTGAAATAACACATATAAAATAAATGCCTCGTGCTCGATATCTTCCATGAAGTACCTATAGGAAACAAAATCATAATAGTACCACAAGATATTTAGACCACTTCCTCGTGCAATCGGCATTTATACGGTCAATAAGTCCTCATCCCGGTCAAAAGTATCAACAAACAATTCTGGAAAATGTTGTACTGCCCAGTTAACCACCCCCTCGCTATCCGCGTCCTCAAGAACCATTATGATCGGATTCGATGAATAATGGCCATAAACTGAAAATAAAAATTAAAGCAAATCTCAGGAAAAATGTATCTAAATAATGGGTATAACAACACATATGGTTAGCAAAGCCA
>JAJMIF010000195.1:0-20526 GCA_030583505.1 Sugiyamaella castrensis
TTTTTTTTTTTTTTTTTTTTTCGATCCCCATGTGGGTCTTTCTCATCTACCATTAGAAAATCAAAATGGTATTACGCCCCTACGCATCATCATAAAACAATGGGGGGTAGAAGGGGTTTTCATATTAGTAATAATATTTCCCCTTCGGAGTGCAAGCTGTTTGAGGTAATATGTATTGTGTGTGTATATGTAACTATAATAGACTTTGAAGATAAAAAAAAAAAAAAAAATCTTCAACGCTTTTACCACAGGTTAAGGCTTAGAGGTTATCCTCCTCATATTCTGAGGAAATTGTTTAAAGAAAATCAAAAGATGACTCGACAAAAGCCCAAGGATGATAGCAAGTTGAAAAGCCAAAGAGCAGACTCAAGAGACAAGAAACTCAAGCAGAGAAAAGTCCAAGCAACTTTTTCTGATAATGAGGATATCCTATTGTGGCTAAACCGCAATGCTGAGTAATTTTATCATTAAATGATGATAAAAAAGTATGAAATACAAATCAGGAAGGTGAAAATGATATTGTTGCCTAGGCAATGCTTAGGCTAAGATGGCACGTGGATAATGACAACACGTAACGACATTTAAGGCAAATTTTCTTCTGCATTTTGTTGAGTTGTTTTCTGCTCCTCACTTAGAATCGGGCTACTGACGAGGACGAAAGTCGAAACGATAATAGCTATCGTATAGCCTTTGTCATAAAACTTTCTACAGTCAACGTATATTTGTATCATTTTTATCTAATATACATTATACAATTTTATTTTTTCAGGAAGCTATAATAGCATAGTCAACTTTCTACGGTAATCCTTAATAATGGCGGGTAGGGAATACGCTAGTTTTATGCATAGGTAAGGATGTTAAGTTAAGTTAAGTTAACGTTAACTTAACTTAAGTTTTAAGTTAGCATTTTAAGTCAACAGTTGCCTAAAATTACGCCCGACATCCGACACAAGCCGCACTAAACTCTTAGAAAACGCCACGATAAGATAAGACGTCGGTCCCCTGCTGAGCCGGTAGTTGATCTTTCTTTGAACCGCATGAATGACACTCAGAAAAAGTGCCAAGGAGAAATGGAAGTGTCATGCTGCGCGCCTTTAGCGGGTAAAGGGACTACCCCAGAATCTGTTTCATCCTCAGCTCCGGAATTTTTTTTAGTTGAGATCTTTCTTGTAATTATATCTCCGGGAGCCGTGGCCATGGCAGAGGCCCGATCGCTTAGCAATTAAGATTATGAAGTCCTTTGTTAATCTGAGTTTTACTTTATTTGCCGTTGAAGTATAAAAAATGTTTTACGATCCATATATAAAAGTGTCATCCTGCCTGCCCCCTTCAATTGTTTTTTTTTTTTTGTTCTGAGAAATCGTAAAAGTAAAAAATTTCTTTTGCATTATATCAATCATCATCATTGTTATTGTGAGAAATCGTAAAAGTAAAAAATTTCTTTTGCATTATATCAATCATCATCATTGTTATTATACCCCATCGATAATAATTACTGAACATATTATAATATATAATGTCTAAAGAACTTGAAGCTGACAAAGACCCTGAAAGGGAGTTTGCAGTCGAAGCATATACCGGAGACGATAATACAATGCAACATTCTCTTTCACGACAAATATCAAGAGATTATAATCCCATCGCTGATAACGATGTAGACTTCATTTATGAGCCTCCTCATAACCTTGAAATCCTTAGAATTCATTCTCATCCAGATCCAAAGCATACTGAAGTTAATGATGCTGATCCTTGGAAATATCATATCGATGCTGACACTGGGTTCAGAATTGTCGAGTTCCAACCTGGAGATAAAGCAGATCCTCGAAATTTCTCCAACAATAAGAAATGGTTCATCACAATGACATTAGGAATTGTTTGCTTCATGGTTGCTTTCTCATCAGCTGCAGTCACTGGCTCAATAGCCATCACAGCTGAACATTTTCATGTATCAGAAGAGGTAGTTATCCTGACAGTGACGCTTTTTGTTATTGGATTTGGTGTGGGTCCACTTGTTTTTGCACCATTATCCGAGGAAGTTGGTCGACGTCCTATTTATGTTGTAACATTATTCTTTGGAGTTGTCTTTATCATTCCTTGTGCTGTTGCTCAAAATATTGGTACCCTTTTAGTTTGTAGATTTATTGACGGTATTGCTTTCTCTGCTCCTGTAACAATTATTGGAGGTTCTCTAGCTGATATGTGGATTAATAAGGAAAGAGGTATTGCAATGGCCATTTTTTCGGCAGCACCTTTCTTAGGTCCAGCTATGGGTCCGCTGATTGGCGGATTTGTTGGAGATTATGCTGGGTGGAGATGGGTTTACTATGTCATGTTAATCTTCAGTGGATGTGTTTATGCATTTTCTAGTATATTTATACCTGAAACTCACCACAATACTATTTTAGCTAAGAGAGCTAAAAAATTACGCAAGGATACAGGCGATGAAAGATATAAAATTGCTCGTGACCTTGTCCCTAGAACATTTTCAGAAATTGCCAAGACTACTCTTTTTCGACCAGCTCAATTGCTGAGCGAAATTATTGTCTTTTTGGTTACTATATATATGTCAATACTTTACGGTTTGCTTTATATGTTCTTTTTTGCTTATCCTGTCGTCTTCCAGGAAGGAAAAGGATGGTCGCCGCATATGACCGGTTTAACTTTCATTCCTATTATGGTTGGAGTAATTATTGCCACTGTCTTGTCTCCTTTTATCAATAATGACTATATTCGTCGTGCGGTTGTTCATCTTGACAAGGGTGAGGTACCTCCTGCCGAAATTCGTTTACTTCCAATGATGGCAAGTTGTTGGTTTATCCCTATTGGATTATTCACCTATGCTTGGACTTCATATCCGACTATTTCTTGGGTTGGACCAACCTTAGCTGGCTTACCATGTGGATTTGGATTTATTCTTATTTATAATTCCGCCAACAATTATATTGTTGATTCTTATCAGCATTTTGCTGCATCAGCTTTGGCGGCTAAGACATTTGTTAGATCCTTTTGGGGTGCTTGTGTACCTTTATTTACCATTCAAATGTATCACAGACTAGGATATGAATGGGCAACTAGTTTACTTGGCTTTATCTCTTTAGCATGTTGTGCAATTCCATATTTATTTTATTTTTATGGTGCTACGATTCGTAGGAGATCGAAGTATGCATTTAAGCCAGATATTGGAGTAAGTAAATAAAAAGGAGAAAAAAACACAATAATAATAATAATAATAATAATAATAATAATAATAATATCTTTAGAACCTTCTATGAATTTCATAAAAGTAATGCTGGCATCAAAAGTAGTGTATTAATTATCTACATTTCTTGGGTTATATAATTTTTATCATAGCAATAATAGACTGATCAAAAATATAAATTGATGTTCACACTCTGACTTCTACCGCCTTAATTTCTGCTAAGTACAAGAAATGAGACCTGAAATATTGGTATATTCGGAGTCTGTCTCCAGTTAGAGGTGTCGTTCCAAGCCAGAGAACCGATCTTTGGCTAGGCAAATACCCCCGAACTGACAACGGTTGTGCCAGCGATATTTTGATCGGCCACAAAACCCGTTTTCTCGCTACTTTGGGATTGCCTAGTTGACCGTGCAGATTCTGAACTTGTTTAGAATCCAGGCCAAATGGTTAGAAAACAAAGTGCAATCGAGCCCCCAACCAAAAGGGGCAAAAATCCGAGATAAAGGAGATATAGCTTCGAACAGTCAGCCGAGATTGAAATATAAGATGACATATATATATATATATATATAAATAAATATCGCTATAAGAATACCGCGTTAATTTCATTATATGCCATTAAAATTTATTGCTCGATAAAAAATCATCCGCCCTTCGCTCTAAATTGTTCACTTGCGTAATCGTTGCCAAAATATCTGGAGTCGTTAATCCTGACGTTTACAATACGTGATAGGCAGGTACAATAATTGCTTTTTGCAAGTGAGAAATTAAAACTTTGGTTTTTGTTGGCGGAAATTTGGGACAAATAAAATAGTCCAGGCAGAAACTTCTGCCAGGCGTCTTCTTAGGGAACGTAATTTGTCAGCTAAATACTGAAGAATAGTTCTAAAAGAATATGTAAATGATCTGATAAGAATGTAAAGGTTCGCTACCGTTGGCCATCCTTGCGATTCTTGCTTGCGATCCTTGAGATCAAGGTCAAATTTCACCAACGTCTCCGAACTCTGCGAACCGTGAGAACTGGGCGAACCTTCAATCCTTCATGATGTAAAGGTTCGAACTTTTGTGATTTAGCGTCGAGCATGCACAAATCCTACTTTTAGTACGTACTTTTTTTTTGCTACAGTTACCCTTCTCTCTGTTAGTATTAAACGTAAAATCTAGTCCACCTAATAAGACAAACTAACAATACGTAGGTTATACACTAAATAACACCTCAAACGACACGCGCCTAACATAGTTCTATTCTACACTCATGACAATGTACATGGGAATTGATCAGATACAGGACACTTACTTAACGAACGAAAGGGGTTAAGTAAAGGTTATAATAAAATATATTATAGTAGCTTCTCAGTTAGCAATTAGATTAACAAATAATATAATAACAATAATAATATCAATGACCCTGAATCTAGTATATACTTACCTTCTCAGTTAGGAATTAGTGAATTGATTAATATAATCAAACAGCCCTAAGAGAGAAAGTAAGAGGGAGAGAACGAGGGAGTGCCGACAATTTAACTAATGAAAATTTTACACGGCATTAAGTCACGTGAAGTCAACGAAGTGACTTAACACTAACACTCTCTTCGTTAGCCTTGCGGCGGTAGTATGCGGAAGGCGGGGGATCAACATTTTCATTAAAGCTTATCAAAACGATCACTTTAGTTTTTCCATTTTTCCTCCTATTTTTGGTTTTCGCATGTCACCTTCACAGTGATTTTTTTTACTTTCGTTTTTCACTTGTCACTTAGAACAGGCATTGTAATTCCCCTAATGTAGACTAAATAGGATTAAATTGATGTTATTTCTCTGTACATATTAGATTAGATACTATGGATATACCAAGATATTAGACGAACTAACGTCAATATGATGAATATAGAAATATTACATGGATATAAGATAAAGATAAAGATAAAGATAAAAAGTTGTTGTTTGTTAAAAGAAAAGGAAGAAGAATTAACGATAGGCCTGTAAAATAGATACGAAAATAAATAACCGATAAGAAGAAGAACTGGATAATAACACAATAGCGGGATAACACAGAGTGCATATTTGATTCGCGTTGAACGCGGAAGTAGTATTGGTATGGGTCATTGGTTAGGTTCTGGTTCATCTTTACATTCTGGCGGCCCTGCTTCTTTATGGATTGCTGGTTCAATTGCTTGGGCTCTTAATCAATCTATTGGTGAATTTGCTGTTCTTTATCCTGTCCCATCCGCTCTTCATGACCATCATGAACATCTTTAGTTGGACGAACTAATGAATCTTGACGACAAATTTGTGCAGCGATTTCATTATGAGGTAAACTCGTTTTTCGTGTATGTCGGTACCTGCATGTTGAGTTAACTTGCCCGCCGCTCGTATACTAATAAAGGTCAAGCATTTTAGATAACCAAATTTCTGTATTCTAATTTAGAGCAGGAGAAATTCGAGAATGGTCTCGGTCCAAGCCAACGGAACCAGACATGGGTGATAGGGCAAATTATGTTCCATTATCTTGAAACTATCCCCTATTATATTAATATTATATTAGTATTAAGTTAAATTGTTATCTCGCTATTAACAATCCGTGGAAACCCATTTTTATCATTGTCAAAAAAATTATAAGCTAAATGACTCGTTATGAATAACAACACTACCGTGGGATGTTGTCTTCGAACTAAATAGTCTCTTACAGGTTATTCCTGCTAGAGTGTTATTGGCAGCAACGGTCAAAGGAACAGGAGCGCATATAGACAATCCCGTAAGACCAATCGAGCTCGAGATAGCATGATCAAGTAGACCGGAAAGTTGAGGGCGACCATAACGAATATCAACGTTCCTAAGGAATGGAAACCTCTTTGCAATGTTTGTTGGAACATTGCTATTAGCTTCTCTGTCCACCCAGATATCAGCTGGGTTGTCAGGATTCAACATCATCTTAGAGCTTGATGTGCTACGGTCCTCTGAAGGGGGGGCTGCTGCTCTGCTAGGATGATCTTCAGCAGGCATTTCCTGTTCTTCTCCAGTTGTGTTTTCATGATTCTCTGCTTTTTCGATATTTTCTTCATAAGATCTTAAGTCGGGACGGATAGAATCACGTGTTACATATATTGAAACTTTCACATTAAATGCTGGCGTGGTTTGAGATGTTTGGACCAATTCACTAAGCTGTCCTGCGTAAGCATCTAGATCATCGAAATATTGAACAACGATAAGGAAGAAGAGTGATCTACCTCCTCCTCGATTCAATTCTCTTTCTTTGACCATAGTCGCGTTCTGTTTACGGACATGTCGGACAATGTCTACCGCGATTGGCATATTGTATGATAGACCAGTACCACCGCTGAGAAAGATTGTACTCCTATATTGCTTAAACTCAACATTATGACCAAATGGACCATTGAGAATTACGGGTAAAACATCAGGAACTTGAGCTTTCTCAAATAAACTTTTTGTCAATCCATTAACCTTTCTGACATTAAATACCAATTTGCCATCCTCATCAAGAGAATGAATAGTAAATGGATGTGATTCAACTGGACCAAGGGTAGGGAAGTTCAGATACATATGTTGGCCTGGCTGCCAGGAAATACTGGGTGAATCAATTTGGATTTGAATTGTTCTTGAATGGTCAGATTGAGTTGTTTTAATAGCAGCGTAGTGTTTGGTGGTAATTCCGTTAATCAAAACCAGTCGAACTCCATTGGCAATTCGATTTGAAATATAAAGACCAATAGCTGACATCAATACCCCATATGCAGCTCGAGGAACATGAATCGCAACCATTGTAAGGAATCCCATGATACTAATGATATGTTGAATGACAAAAATCTCGTGACTCAGTTTTCTAATAGGAGCAAAACTTGAGAAAACTATCCAAATAAGAAAAATCCAAGCCGCAAAACCAAATCTGTACTGTTTATATTCAAAAATATCTTGCAAGGAAAGACCCAATCCCTGCCGAATATATCCAAAATGAATACAGGAGGTAACAAGCGTGATTCTGGAAACCCATCTGTGGTAGACTGAAAGGCGTTCGGTTGAGACGCCAAGAAGTGTAGGAAGAATTATTTGCCTATTGGATAAAGTTATAACAAGTGGGATTTGATACACAGTCATATAGCCGGCTCTTAGAGCTCTCTGTGCTGTACTACCTACTGCATTTGGCTTTAGATGGACTAAAACAAGAAGTAGAACCGTCACTATATAACCAGCTATAGTAAAGCAATCACCTAGAGTAGGGAAGCGTATCAATTCGAACGATCCGACTGTAAAAGAAGGGATACTAATTCTTAATATACTCGTCATTGATGACCAAATTACTTCTATCGAATCGAGAACAACTAATCCCTTGGAATAATTTTGCCGATGACTATTCATACGATATTTGCCTGTCATATAAACAGATGCGTTAAGAATAGAAAGTGAAATAATAACACCTCCTGCAACAGTCCATAGAACTTTACCTGGGTAATCCGGCTGGATAAAACCAGACCCCTGGACATCAATCAGATTTGGCATAAAAGACATTGTTTAAACAGATATATACACTTTAAAAAAATATGGTTGCAAAAAACCGCTCTTAGTGTAATAACCAAAGACTTGCCGATGGGTTCTAGTTCTCTATTTAACAACATCTCCGATTTCTTCCAGGAAAACCGCGGGCAAACGCCCCACTCAATGAAAGAGGCGCAAATCACTTTATAATTAATCAATGATATCAGATGGCAGTTACGAATATATACGAACCGAAAATTATCTTTGACCAGAGACACGGGCAGAGCCCGGTTGGCTTAAGCCAGTCATTAAATATCAGCAATTTTCTATACGTGATAAAACGAATTATCTCAGGCTACTCAATAAATAATAAAAATCCAATTATGTTATTATAGAACTCAAAAAAGAAAGGAGACAACAGCTAGCTATCAATATCTCCCTGAATTTTTCATGGGTGGTTATTTGTTGTAGGACCATGCTCATCTTCCCTTTTCCCTAGATCGACCTATCGCAGAACTTTAAGCTAACAAATTGACAGTTTATTATTGACTTCAATCTCCGGGTCAGGGTCCTGAGCCTCTTTATACGAGACCACATCATAATTTTAAATATATGATGATAATACGAGATCCGAGATCCTGAACTAGCCAAAGATGGGAATGCTCGTGCATGTCAACAACGACTTTTATTACCGCTTGTAGTCCATGGGCTGTAGATTGATAACATATAAATTCGGCATAAACTTGACAATGTGAGAGAAAGCGAACAATCTTCCTTCCAAATAAGTAGAAGCAGAGTGTGTCAAAGATCTTTAAAGTTTCCGGGGAACGCTGGGATACGACTATTGGAGTCGGACTTGAAGGAAACAGAGAGTGCCAAGAAAAAAAAGGCTGGCAACCGATGATGGAATTTTCAGACACTAAATTATTCGCGTACCCTCGTATCCTGTTTATTAGGGACGACAAAGATTAAAATCCGCAAGTACTTATACGTAAATTTAAGAGCAATTCCCTTTCAAAGGATGAGAAGAACCTAGAACCCACGGGCCGCTAAAGACTACGAGAGTAGAGTAGTCAGGATAGATTCAAGATAGGACTTATGTATCAACGGTTAAGATTAATTTCGAGCTAAGCCTGAAAACACAAGCATGCTGCATTTCTCATCATGACTCTCGTATCAAGGTCGCCGATAAATATGGAAAGGAATTACATCAGCTAACCGTGCGATTCGTGCCTCCAAGAGTAGTAGTACCCTACATAGTAAAGATACTAAGTAAAAAATACGATTCCTATATTTGATAAGTCTTAGTGGCTGAATAGAATCAAGGAAATGTCAAACAAGGTCTGAAGGAATGGGTGATGGTCCTAATCTTCTTCTTCGAAGAATATATAAAGGGAATTTTGCTCTTTCGTCTGAGCTAAATGAAGATTTATAGCAATTTAAATAATCAACAAACTAAATAAACGTTATTGACAAAAATATACAATACAGAATATCCATGAAGTTCACAATCGCAGCATCTGTGGCCCTATTGGCCTCTAATGCTACGGCACAATATGGAAACCCAGCGCCAGCCGCTAATGCCGTCAGTCCTTCTTCATCCGCTGATCCTACTGAAAGGTCAGCATCATCATCCCCATCTACCTTTGCAACTCCTAGTGGAGTACATGTTATCCAAGTATCGGATTCTAATTCTGCCCTTCAATTCACTCCTAATAATATTACTGCTTCAGTTGGGGATAAGGTTGAGTTTGTTTTCAATCCTTTAAATTATTCTGTTGTTCAGGCTGCATTTTCAGATCCATGTATGCCTTTGGGTGGAGGATTTTTTTCTGGATTTAATCCTGTATCTATGGGAGCTTCTACTGCCAGTTTACCAACTTTCACTATTACTATTAATGATACTGATCCTATCTGGTTCTACTGTTCTCAGACCGAATTTTCCCATTGTCAAAGCGGTATGGTTGGCGTTATTAACCCACTCACTAATGATAGTGCTAATACTATTGAAGCTTTTAAAGAAGCTGCATCGAACGCTGTTACCTCTGTCTCTCCTCCAGAAATTCAAGGAGGCGTTCTATCAAACTATGGTGATGAAAATGCTGCCAGTGCTTCTGGTTCCGTATCTTCCTCTACCTCTTCCTCTGGTGCTGCCGCTTCAAGCAGTTCTGCTCAGACCAATGGAGCCGGTGCCATTGGCTTCTCTTTATTCAGTGCTTTACTTCCTATGGCCCTACCATTTGGTCTATATTGAAAAATATCTTTGCTTTAGTGGAATATTTTTTTTTTTTTTAAACCCGAGTCAGGGACTTTCTAGTGAGGTTTTCGAGAAGGGAGTTTTTCTGAACTCCAGCGCAAAATAATAAATGTTAACAACTAATGTTAACTTGTTAAAAAATTATGGATACTATATAACAGTTTTAACAGGTTAATTAAATAATATGTCTTTCCTTTGCAACGCTAACACGTTAACTCGATAAAAGTTAATTTAGAAATGGAACAATTCATTTTAAGTTATGCTAATTTTTCGCTTCTTTTATTGAAATTTATACTATAAATGCATCTACAGCTTTTCAGTGAACGTTCGAGGTCGATTGGTTGTTTGAAAGACAGTACGTCATCATCATGAGGGTGAGTGATAACCCCTACCCTTCAACAGTATAAACTATAAATTGGTCTCTAATATCAACTTTAATTTGATCCTCGGATGATCTTCGGATTTTTGTTTCCGGATGCGTACGACGATTATGCAAGATACGCCGATCACTATTATCAAAACGGAAGTGTCATCTATTCATAATTTTTTAAATTTGCAGATGTCGGGAATGGGGAGTGGGTAAGGATATTTATTAATTACTTCGATTATTAACTAAAATTCAATTATAATTCGCTTTTTATTACCCCTCTCTATTCAGCTATTTTCCACGGTAATATTATTATTAGGGTCCCATTCGATGCTGCTTTCAGAACTTCACGAGTGGTTTAACTCAATGGAGTTTGGAGTCTTTTTCCATCTTCTGAGTTCGAGATAAGCCAGGAATGTTACACGCTTTTCACCTGATATGCCAGAAACTGACGACTACGTTGAATGACATGCTCCAATCCTTGATCCATTGAATTTAGTAAAATTCCAGTTATTGCTTGCGAAGGTAATGTAGCATAAAGCTAGATCTGATAAATGGCTGGAGCGGCAACCGGGAGCAAAAATGTCAATGTTAGCGAGGCTGTGGGCCGCAAAAGGTCAACCCGAGAATCCCAAAATTGTCCACTTATGCAAAATAACCATTTATTGAAATGACAAGAACAGTCACTTATTGAATTTACTCTTTGTGTTCAACTCTAACTTTGACGAATTCCGAGATAAACTTGCGCTAGTTTTAATCATTAACTTATACCGAAAACGTCGGATCAGGAATAGCTGATACAACTTAAAAAGCTGGAAATTGATTGGACAGGAACAAGCCTGGCTCCATGCGGTAAGCTTACATCAACCAATTTGGGCATTTTGTGAACTTTCCTCCAGAAATGGATAAAAACCAGTAATTTCAGTAGTTAGTCCATGCATTCTGCCGAAAGTTTCTCCATAAAAAAAGTTATCAATTTTTGGCTCAAAGGCACTATGATGGGATGTTTTTAATTCCTATGCATGATCACGTAATCTAAATTAGGGCTGTTGAATAACCTTACATCTTATCTCACTATTTTGAGTCACTAACTGCATCAGAGACACCGCTGAAGCAGGCTTCTACTTAATGTTAACCTTAATTTAAAGATCTGCGATAATGGCCAAGCAAGTTACGAGTTCAAGATGACATCAAACGATAGAAATGTTAAGGTAAAATATCATTATCCAGGTTGGGTTAGCGTATCGTGGCCGCGCGTGGCGCGCGCGTGTAAAATCTTCTCTACCTGTCTGTTTCTTGCTTTCTCTTTAGTCATCTTTAACTTTAGTCCAATTCACTCTTTATTAAATAGGTTACTCTATTATTAAGTAGTGGCAATCTTTCTATCCCTCCGCAATATTATAGATTCCTGTTATCTGGTTTAGGTTAATCTTCCCCAAAATACAAAACCATTAACAAGTTTTCCTTGGCAAGATTCTTCCTCTATCGGCTGATTTAAGATCTGGCTTTCTTCTGCTTTCTTTGTTTGTTTACATTATTCATACCTTTGGGTGAGGAGCTGATCACCGGGGTTCCGAAATTTCGCTTATTAAGTTTTTAGCAGCTTCTAAATGTGGACTCAAATTCAATCAACAGGTATATAAAGAATAACTAAGATACTATTTGTGTCTTTCAATGATTTAATTCTTAATTAACGATTCACGATTGGTTTGCTTTAATTGTATAGGTGGTATCGTTGTTATTATTTTTTCAAGCAAATTTAGTTAATTCGTTACAATGTCTTCGATTGTACCTGAACTCGTTTTTTACAGTAATAAAATGTGAGTATCCAATCTACAGGAACTGGTACTACTACTTGTACGTAGGACCAATTATAACTGTTTCTAAAACTCTAACTTCTCTCTCTCTTCAGTTGCCCTTATTGTGCTCGTACTTGGTTGGCTCTAGAACTGGCCGGTGCTAATTATGAATATAAGGAAATTGATTTACTAAATAAGCCAGATTGGTTCTTGAAGATCTCTCCTACTGGCAAAGTTCCCACACTGAGTGTTGGAAAAGAAATATTAATTGAATCATCAATAACTACTCGTTACATTGCTGAATTGTTCCCTGAATCCGGATTGATCACCAAAGATCCTCTTGTTAATGCTAAAAGTCTTCTATGGGCTGATCGATATGAGGTTAATGTCGTAAATTCTATGTATCTAATTGCTACTCACAGTGTCACTCCTTCCGATGAGCAAGCAGAAGCGACGTTTTTTGAGAATCTTGACAAAACCCTTCCTTTTCTCCAAGAGAAATCTGGCCCTGGTCCGTTTTCTGTAGGCTCTCTTAAGCCTCTACTTGGTGATGTTTTAATTATTTCATATGTTGGTCGTATCCATCTGTTAATTGAGAAGGGCTATCTCCCCAGGTCAATTGCTAAAAAGCTTTCGTCTGATGTCAAATATGAGCCTTATTTGAGATATATTTCTGTTATAAAAGAGTTGCCTGCTTTCAAAAAGATTTTTGATGCTGAGTCCATAGTAGAGTGGTACACGAAGGCCCGTGCAGATAATGCTCCAAAATAAGAAAACCGATTTGCAGAATGATATATATTCAAGGAAAACAAAAATACACAATGGTTATGTAATGTTCGAAAGTGCCGGAAGTTCCAGTGGTTATCTATTTATATAAATTAAAATTACTCTTCTATTTTTCCTTAATTTGATCGCATCAGTATTCCTCTATAACGGTTGGAAATTCAACTCATTCCCTTGTCCTCAACCCAGCTACTGGAGGCAGACAACGGAATGATTAGCAGTGAATATTCCTTTGACACATGTTTGTCCGTCCAAATGAACTAAGGTTTACGCTTGCTGTTATGCGTGGGCCTTCTGCAACTTTTAGCCATATTAATTATTTACATGACTTCCATCTATATCTGACGTACGCCACTAGATTGATGTTTAACTGACATAGCCTTGAGTTTAGCCAAATCCTTTAACAGATTTGGAATACGACTAAAGGAAGTTATTCATTCAGTCCTGTACCTGGTCTTAAATCGTCACCATGAATAGAAATGATTATTATGTAATGAATACCTTTCTTTATTGTGACGATGCATCCCTGATCCAAATGGTTTGGTTAATTATAATGGGCGGCAGATGAATTGGCAGATAATGAAGCTAAAAATGAAGCATTTTGGTCATTGCTCACATGCCTCCAGGCAAAGACAATTGCCTGGTATCATGGTCCAATACTTTCCAATCGATCGTTGAAAGATATTCTGATACTGTAAAGGCTCAATTCTACACTCATAATGACGAAATTTGCAGTTCATTATAGTGATAACAGTTCGAAACTGTAGGATTCCAATGCCGGCCAACATTGACTAACGAATCTCAATCCTGGATAATTAATTGAATCAATTCTTTAGCTTTTGAAGTGATGGATTCAGTTACCCATTTTACTACTATTTCTAATGTCGAAACTTGGATTGATTCTTCACCTGTCTGGCGCAAAGAACAATCACCCGTGATTATCTCACAAGATGGCCTGATGCTCCATTAAATGCTACTTTCTGGGATAACGTAATAACGGTGCTTGAAAACGACGAGGGTCTTTTTGAGAAGTATTATTATTATAGAAGCAAGGGTTCTACAGTTGCCGCCGAGACGACCCGGTTATCGAGAACCCCCGGGCAGGAAATTCTCTGGATGAATGCTTCCACTCACTCTCAGTCTAACCAACCTAAATTCGCTTAGAGAAGATAATCAAACCGTTGAAGGTCAGATCAAGGGTTCTAAGGGTACGAAATATGGTAGTGCTAATGCAGTAATAATTAAAAAGCGTAACTGTGTACATTGAATCATTTTTTAGAAACAAACGTCCACAAGTGTAATGCGAATCTCTACTCTCATTTTTTGTCCTCATGTTCAATTAAGATACATATTCTACGAATTAAGAGGGATTATTAATAGGTGTTCGTTCGGTTAAATTCAACTGAATATTTTAGCGGGTATGCCCACTCCATCTCATTTGGTCTATGTAATCGCTATAGAGACTGACTCCATTATACTACAAATCCCAACATAGTATTCAATTATTTCGAAGAAAAAAATATTAACAATATTACGTTTACTTCTACTACTTTATCTTATCCACGATGGTGTCGCAGGGAAAAGGGTTTTTGAAAGTTCATGGCACAAAAATTGTTAACAACACCCGTACTCCTGTTACCCTTAAGGGAGCTGCCAATGGTAGTCATCTAAATATGGAGAATTTCATCACTGGATATCCTGGTACTGAAACTGAACATAAAGAAGCATTGTTGAAAGTTCTTGGTCGTGAGAAGTTTGACTATTTCTTTGATAAGTTTTATGAATTTTTTGGACTAATAAAGATTCTGAATTCTTTGCTTCTTTGAATCTAAACTGTTTGAGAATCCCATTTAATTATCATCATTTTCTAGATGGCTCAGACCTCAATAACATTAATCCCAAGGGCTTTAAATTACTTGGCCGGATTATAAGTAGTTGTGCTAAATATGGCATATATACAATACTGGATTCACACACCGTCCCTGTCCCTTGTGGCCAAAACCGAGGCTGGCACTGCGATAGTGGTATTCATAAGGCATTGTTTTGGCAATTCGATACTTTTCAAGAGAGCATAATAAATCTTTGGGTAGTCATTGCTAAATATAAAGATAATACCTGGGTTGCTGGTTATAACCCGCTTAATGATTGCTGAATCGAGTGCTGATTCTAAAGAACCTCGTCTTATAAGCTTTTATGATAAAGTGGAGAATGCTATACGTTCTGTTGATCCTAATCATGTACTCTATATTGATGGTAGTACCTATTCCATGGATTTCACTCAATTTCCTGAGAAACCCCTATCCTTCTTAGATACTTCCATAACATATATAATTTCAGTTTTATTTCTTTATTATCTAAATATTATTTCCGGGGTACAATAATCTCGCTGGAGTTTCGAAGGTGCTAACTGTCTCAACTGTAAATAAGTTTAGATTACGAGATCTCGCGCTGAAATAATCTTATATAGTTTTGTCAACCCACCGCGGGAAGGTACAGCGAAGCGAGCTACGGGGTCCTGGGTAGCGTGGTTCGCGGAGCCGTGGCAGGGTCCCAGTCCCCGGAGGCAGAGGTACCCTTGTGCGTATGCTTGCAAAGAAGCATTTAATACATTAAAATAAATATTACGTTCATTAGTACTTCAATTGATGGTCAAACATATACTCACAAATTACCTTTTCCCTACCCAAAGATCTCTCTATGCAATTAATCAATAATCGCCGGCCCTCTTGTACAAGTTCACCCTGATAACCTCTGAGTGATTCGACAACCATTCTAAGCAATCCGACAGTTTGTTGCTTACCGGTAACCCCAGCAAGCTCAGAAACTTTGTTCGAACTTATGCGATATAAAAAGTCATGTCCAGACTCTTGACTAGGAATATGACTCATACATTGCAGGATATGATCGGCTACTCGGTCTGCCGTCAAACAAGCCTTCTTAGAGCTAGTGGTAGCATTAGATATACTGTTACCAAGAACACCATTCTCCTGTGTCTTTTCCACCCGATCTATAGAGCTAAGGTCAACTAGAGTATTACGCAAAACAGTTGATTCCACTCCATGGGAAGAGTGACCATATGACCAAACAGCAAGAGCACTCATGTAAATCGCATAGGGTCTCTTATCTATCGGATCATTTTTCGCATAGTAACTCCTACGAAGGAAACGTCTAGACGATGGTAATTCATTACCATTAAGCTGTTTAGATCTAGCAACATCATCACTATCATCGTCATCATTGCCATCTTCATTGTTATCTTGATTATCTCTCTTATTTTTCCTTCTTGATGTTGAAGAATTGTCATCACCGCGTGTTGTATTTAAAGGAAAGGGACAGCAGCATCCAATAAGTTCGATACCGCCAATATCACCATTATCAAATCCATCAACGTTAACACTTCCATGATAGATTCCCTTGTGTTTCATACGAACCAGTTCATCATACGTTGTAAGATACATCTCTCTAAGGAATTTTAATGCATGCCAATATGCATTTTTTCCCCCATGACTTCCATAAACTCTCCCGTCAACATTGCCAAATGCCCAATCTTTTAATACTCGTACACTATTTTCCCGATCTCCGGGACGAACAGGTGAACTGATAACATTAGGGAATCCAGCGTAGACAATAATGCTGCGAACGGGTAGCCTCATTGCTAAGTGGGCAAGATGATAAAAAGGTGCTGTGCAGCCATTTATATCAAATGCGCTACCAAGGCTACTGACCGTAGCAACACTATTTCCACTGATAATGCTAGCAGTTTCAACGTCCTCTCCCACTGTACCGTCGTTATTCATACAATTGGTAGGCTCTAGCTTCTTCTGCAGTAGCGAATCATCATAGTCTTTCTTCCAGAAATTATAAGCCGGTCCAAGGATTCCTCTCCATGTTTCCTTGAAAGATTTCCATCCTATGCTTGCAACTTGTAAATCCCTCTGAAGCATTTGGTGAGATATACACAGTAATCCACCAAGTAATACCCTACGGCCAAAGGATCCAGTGACAACAGGTTCTTTATTTAAAGTTCTCTTTAAAGCTTCAAGAACTGGCATATTCGATCCGGGTGGGATACCCTTTTTACTAGGGAATTGAGACCAAACTGATTCAGAACAAGGTAAACTTAATTGGATTTCATGAAGAGAAAGGACCATGGAATGCCCAAACAAAGTTGCATCAAAAACGTCTAAAATGAAAGCCATTAAAGCGGCACGGTTATTAGATTCACTTTCAATCCATCTCTGCCAAGGGTCATATTGACGTTGCAGTTCTAATCCCATCAAGACTGAACCTCTTCTTATCAACTGTAATGTAATTCCATGATATATATGACCCCTTTCATGAGCTCTACGAGTCGACATGGTTTTTTCAAAAACTTCAAGTAACACGAGCGTCTGAATGACCCACAGTTTCGCCGGGGGATGAAAATCTGGCGATTGGAAAATAACTAACCGCAATGGTTCGGCAATTGCAGTAGCAAAATCATGCGCTTTATCATAAGAAGCTCCCAGCATGATTATTCCCCATAACAGACCAGTAGGGCACATATCAGCAGTGAAACTTGGCTTATGAAGAATCGGATATTGAGGATGGAAACAAGTCCAAAATTTAGCAATACATCGTTGCAAATATACCAAACTGCATTCTACAAAAGAGCCCAAAATAGGAATTAATGATAACAATTCCTGACGTTTTCCTTCACTCATAGAAACGGATTCCTGTTGTTCCGGAGGTGTCAAAAGATTCTGTAACGAAACTGGCGAATGAAAATATGACGGAGATAATAAAGGATCCTTAACATTAGAAAGTAATTCATCAGAGAATAACCAAGAAATTAAATCTGATGAATTTAATGGAAGTAAATCAGAGACAACATCACTACTATCAACAGAATTAGCTGCTAGTAAAGGGTCTAGGTGAGAATTGGGGAGTTGGTGCTGTAGTGTTGTCGAGAGTGTTATATCTGTTGCTCCAGTCACTAATATTGCTTCTACCGATGTCGCTGCTGAGCTATTCAATGTTCTTGGATCTGGAACTCCAGAGTTGCCCAAAGTAAGAGTTGCTGAAAGATCCATTGAAGGCATCATAGAGTCTCGAATTAAGATATTGGATGTAACATCAGGAACACCAACACCCTTCGGTAAATCGGGTGCAGTCCTAGCGGTATCTGGTGATAACATCAGTTGATGTTCAAGTTTTTGCTGATGTTGAAAAGAGTCAGAATGTCTTGGCAGGATAGGTGGAGTAGGAGGTTGGTCTGGAGAAAAAGCGAAGGGGTACATTGGTTGTGAAGAAGGGGATATATTATTATTTATCTTAGAATTCAAACCATTACCCGTAGTTTCAGATTCCGATGTCCGAACCAATGGAGATGGTAAATCAATCATTCTAGTTCTTTCATCTGAATAGATGGCTCCACCAATAATACGAGTCATTGATCTAGAGGATGAAAAAGCTTCTAATGAGTTGAAACTAGAAGGGCTTAATCTATTATCGCCTCCAGTTCTAGAAGGTTTCACCTCAGAGGAGCTAGTATGCGGTAGTTCTAATTCTTGTTCTTCCAATGATTCACATGATGAATCGTCTTCATCCACTCTACTACGATCATCAGGAGAACCCATATACTCATAACCATTAGGATTGTTATTATTTTGTATCAATTCAGACTTTACGGAGGTGTTCTCTTGTTGTTGCATTTGGCTCACTCTCAATCTTAGCCGTTTCATTCTAGACTCTTGTCGTGGATTCTGATGTCTTGCCATATGTCTAGTCCATAAATCCTCCCTTACAAAAGTACGAGAACAATCTGACCATGTACACTTATAAATTTGTTTTGGCTTGTCTTCAGTGGTTAGTCAAAAAAAAAAAGAAAGAAGACAAAACAATTTCAAAAACTCAAGCAAAATTCATTTCCTTCATCTATCTGCCTCCGGTGACTAGTCTCGGGTCGAGCTTGAAAATCCCCTTCTATACTCGAGAGCTGCTTCCTGCAAAGGCAGAATCGAATTGTTCATTCGTCACTTATGCCAGTGGTGAATAGCAGGGTACAGTATCAAACACAGTCAGATAACGGGGACCGGGTTTCGCTCTCAAGCGCACCAAGAGCTATGGCTGGGCTCGCCAGAGGCAGACCTTCAACACAGCGAAAGAATGTGCTCCGGGAGGGTGCCTCAAATGCCCGGAAGCAAAGGACTTGTGTACTAAGAAGAAGAGGGGAATTCTTACGATTCAGTTGATGCCGATTAAGATGTTCACGGCGTGTGAATCTTTTTCCACAATCTGGTTTATCACAAACATATCGTTTTTCTACTCGAGCTCTTGATCGCTTAGCTGCTTCTGACCCATCGGGTCCATCATTGATCCTATCATGAGAAGTAATACTCGTTGGAATACTCATTGTAGATGATGAAGAACCAGAAGCTGGGGATACGGTTGTTAAAGTCTTCGTAGTAGGATTTGTGGTGTTAGTCCTAGTCGTTAATGAGGTTACATCCATATCTTCATTTCTGGTTTGGAGACAGCGAATGACACCAAAAATAATAAGGATTGTTGAAAATACTCTCTGGTTTCTGAATGTTCATACAGGAGAGCATGAAGTTAAATATTATATATATTCACAATCAAGAGTTAAAATAAATTATTATATCTAGACTTCGTATCTTGAACGGTCCATGAAATTAAAAATTTGGCCCCCTCTTATTCTAATAATTAGATAGGAGAAGAAGCAGTGAATATAGAGGAAAGAGTACTGTACCCCCACATTTTTTCCTTGCATACTGTCTCTTTTTCTCCAGTTCAAATTGTGCTCTGCAAACGTAACCTCCTATTTAGTAATAGTGCAGAAATTTGCATAACAGAGCGATTTAGCAACTAAATTCATATTTTTTTTTTTTGTGTTTGCAGGTTAATGTTTTTATGACGGTTTAGCAACTCCGGCCGGGCCTTGGCCAACATAAATGAAATCATGTGATGGAGTCGTTCACGTGATTTTCACCGATGGCTCGAAATTTTGCGACGACATTTCATCGACGTCCCTAGAGCCCCTCTTCTCTGTCCTCTTCCTTCTCTCAGATGGAAGGCAACTCATCAATAAACCAATAATAATCAAAGATCATGGAACCGCTGAATTAGCCAGATGGTCGTGTCGTACTAGATGAAATAATTGATAAATTAACGAGGACGAGCTTGATGTCCAGACGCGATTTAGTCATATTTTTAGAAGACTTGTAATATTTTGTCTTGCTCGTTAGGAGTGTCTGAACAATTGTATTGCTAAAACGAGGTTGCAAATAGTGTTTTTTCGGTTAGTGCGACCGATTTCAAAAAAATCAGCCACACAAATCAAAAAACACTATTTGGACCTAACCCTACATTAACCCTGAAAAAATAAAAATACTGTCCACTCTCGCTAAGCCGAACAAAATGAGCCTTAGTTCGGTTTAGCGAGTAGTTCGGATATGTGAATGCGCGAACGAAACCGTATCACGTGAATGTTATATCTTACAACATGCATGCATATGACTAATCATCCTAAAGTTAATATGTGTGTTATCGGCTATTGTGATATTGTTATTATTATTCTATTATTGATTTGATTATATTTTATATTTCTATTTCTTTCTACTTGTATTTCTTT
>JAJMIF010000196.1:0-12470 GCA_030583505.1 Sugiyamaella castrensis
GATTGCATGGGTTGCTATCAAAGGGAACATGATTCCCTTGGCTAAATTTATTAGAGCTATCTGTGAGATGAATCATTCTTATAGATACAATACGGAATTTGATGATATCGATAAAGAAATCAAGATAATGCAAGCTTTTATTACTAGATTACAGAAAGAGAAACCTCTTGTCACAAAATACAAACTATTTCGCGAGAAACATACTCGGTATCATTTAGATGATCCATAGCTGGAAGAAGCAGGTCTAGAGTGTGCTAGACAAACTTGAGTGTTATAGTAGGGCCCCGGCCTTAAACGATTGGTTAGATGTAGGGTGTGTGTTATGATTTAATAATTATTTTATATATTTTATACTTAATCAATATCGAAGATAAAAAAAAAAAGTGTTTTTGATCCTTTTTATGGTTTTTATTGTTTTTAAACTTAAGAAGGTTCCTGGCTATAAATAGCTTACTTAGACAATAAATGATTATCAATCAATCAATCAAGGTTCCGAATTTAGTGAAGGATTATTCTCTAGGGATAGTTAAATGAGATATATTAGTGTCGCTGGCTATAAATAGGACATGCTAAAGTTGGAGAATGGTTTCAAAAGATGAAGATAGATGGGAGAGAGAATTGCAGTGACGAAGTGGAAACAATTGACCATATTATTAAGAGATGCCTAAAATACCAAGAAGCTAGGGAGGAGTTAAGAAAGGTATCACCTACATTAGATAATAAAGAGCTATTAGGGACGGGGAGAGGAATAAAGGCGATGGTGAGATTTATTAGAAATATGTTTAAACCATCAAATTAAGGAAAAAATTAATGTTAGTTTTTGTTTTTAAACTTAAGAAGGTTGGGGGTTGACCCACTGTGCAGAGCAGGTTGTTTCACTCAATTTTTCCCATGTGGTTTTTATAGTAGTGGAGCAACAGGATTCTTAAGTAAATCGAATTTAGTGAAGGATTATTCTCCAGGGATAGTTAAATAAGATATATTAGTGTCGCTGGCTATAAATAGCTTACATAGACAATAAATGATTATACTAGCTGTTGCTGCATCCGAATCATCCTATTTCCCGACGAAGTGAAAAATCAGGGGCTTCAGCCAATAACTGTTATCCAGAGCAAAGCATCGGTCAAGTCATTAGAATAACATCTCTTACACGATTTAATATACGCTGGTAGTTTGGAATATCTTTGTCTTTCTTTGCAGTCATAATGTTTTGGGCCCTTTGTTTCGAAAAAAATAGAAATCATATGCTCGATGGTTCTATTTCCCGACGCTCACCAACCGGCTTCCTTTCACAAACCTCTACAAGACTCCCACTTCTTCGGTTACTTGCTTCCCCGGATATTCACCAGCAAAACCAAAAATCAATATCTTCTAGTGACTTCCCTGCTGTTTCTGTGAAAAAAAGTATATAAGAATTTCAAAAATAGCAGTGCAAATTGTCAGAATTACATAACCTCTATTATTTACTGCTGGCGGGGTCACCTAGAAAAATATCTCGCTTTAATGCTCTTATGGATGGCTCACTATCCTTCTTATTGATGACTGGTTACATTAAGTAATTCTAACTCAACAGTTAAACATGTTCAACCACATTTATTAACGTTAACTTTAGATTTATTTCAGTTAACAGTTAGTCTATGGAGACCATCCAACTCAATATTAACCATAGCCTAGTAACTGTAACTTATACTTGTTACCGTTTAACCAGTTAGCGCGCCATATAACTTTTATCTGCATGCTTCTACTTGTGATAAATGATATAACCCTATAAGGACGCCGCACGGCTGGAATTAGCCTGATAAACGCCGAATATAACGGTAAAGATAAAATTTTATTTCTTCATAGCAGACTATACTTAACCGTTAAGTCTTACTTATAACTCGGAGCGGGTTTAAGATTGTAATTCATCTGTATGAAAAGAAGGCTACGATGATGATTGACTTTGGCAATCTTTCTTTCCCTGGCTGCTAGAAATGCTAGAAATGCCAGGAACGACAGGAAAAGCCAACTAGAGGCAAAAGCAATCGATCAGCCAAGATCCTTTTCATGTCCAACATTGGACTTCTATGGGACTCGCAGCTCCCTATTGGACGATGGACGGCTCCGGGCTGCTGCCGGCTGCCAAGTCAGCCTCACAGTCAAATTCAGTTAAGGTTGAGTCAAAAAGGGTGCCGACTTCCGCTTTGAGACAAATGAGTGATTGATACCACGAATGACGTGCTTGAAATCAATCTGGCTGATATCTTTTTGAATCCAACTAATTATCCGAACTGTCGAATGATTTTTTTTTTTTCCCTCAGCGTAAGTAAATATATTTGTATATAAATAAATGTATGTTTCACTTCTTTTTGCGCCATCCTTCGATGTTGATTGAATTTTTATATCTACTACCTCTTTAAATTTTAGAGCTCAATTAAACTTTTATAGCAACAGGGTACCGTCTTTATTTCGTAATGTCTCCTCCTACTGCTTCTAGTGCTGCTCCAGTTTATCAACTTCGGGAAGAGAAAGTTCAACCTCCTCCAGATGCCCGAACTGGACCTTCTCCTTATGCTGATAATATTAATGAGGGACCTTCAGTACTTAAAAATTATACTGGACCATTGAAATCAACTGGTATTTTGGATAAAACTTATAAGTTTATTGATAGTACTCCAGCAATTGGTAGAGAATATCCTGATTTACAGGTCTCTGATATTCTTAACGACGAAGAGCTTCTTAAAGATTTGGCTATAACCATTTCAAGAAGAGGTGTTGTATTCTTTAAAAATCAGAACATCACTATTGAGCAACAGAAGATTCTTGCGCAAAAGTTAGGACAGTTGACTGGTAAACCCGAAACATCAGGTCTACATATCCACCCTATAGCTCCAGCTGGTGGGTTTTTAAGGGAGGATGGTTCAGAACAGATAGATAATGAAGTATCAATTATTACTTCTAAAATTAATAATGATGTGTATAGTAAAGCTCGAATAGCCTTCAGGAAATCTGCTGAAGCTTACCATTCGGATGTTAATTTTGAACCCGTCCCTGCTGACTTTACAACCTTACGTATTATCGAGACACCTGCTACCGGTGGTGATACTCTTTTTGCATCAGGTTATAGCTTGTATGATCATTTGAGTCCTTCATTGAGATCTTATTTAGAAACACTTAATGGGACCTTTTCACAACCCACTTTTAAGAATGCAACTGAAGGTAAATTCGACATTTATTCAGGTAAGCGAGGTGCTCCCGAAAATATTGGCGATGAATTAAGGTCCACTCATCCTGTTATCCGAACCAATCCTGTAACTGGTTGGAAATCCGTGTTTAGTCTTGGTACTCATTTCGCTTCATTTAATGGCTTAACTGATGACGAAAGTGCTCTTCTTAAAAAGTATCTTCATGACTTATTAGTCTCTAGTCATGATTTACAAGTTCGATTTAAATGGCAAAAGAATGATTTTGCTGTTTGGGATAATCGTAGTATTTTCCATTCTGGTACTTCGGACTATCCTATAGGAGAGGGGACTATTGTTCGAACGGGGGTTCGTACCGTTGGTGTTGGTGAACGTCCGTTCTTTGATCCTAACTCTAAAAGCCGTGATGAAGACCTTCAAGAGCAAGGTTTACTCGTTTGAGAAAAATCCTCACCTCTCACCTCTCATAAATCAATAAACTTATGTACATAGTAGACTGTTTTTGTGAATCTTCAATTTCTTCTGCGCCACTGGGGACAACCCGAGAGTAAAGGACGAGAGATCGCCATTCAGATAACCAGTGGTCGGTTCCTTGATATTGATATTCAAAGGTTTCAAGATAACGTTATAGATAGACTTTAATAAAACCCTTACCGCTATCGGCGAAGATCTTTACCGTAAATGAAGTGATAACCCCTGATAGGGAAGGCAGATAAGTTATCGAAGTGATTGAAAAAGGAATCTGATAACTAATAAAAATACACATGTATATATAGGGTATGTGTGATCTGACGCAGACTGACGGTTGGGCAGGGGGGTTTGGGACTCTAGTGGAGGATGTAGGGGATAAAAGAAGCGAATCTGGATATCCTCACCTGCCTCCGGCGGCTGGGGTGAAGCAGTATATCCTAGTTCTCTCTCTATACGCTGCGTTCGTCCGCGAACAATCTAAGAAAAGAAGAAAACATGCACTTCACGTACGATTCCCGTCTTGAGCACGGCGAAAGTTACAAGTCTGTGCAGAGCTTAAAGAATCAAAGTAATATAATTAGCAATTTATTTCTGGCGCAGTTATATAGGATTTTGGTATATCGGTACTAAAAGACTGCCCCATTGCCTTTCAGGGTGAAGCAGATGGTTCCCCAAAAGAAGAAAACAAAATAAGAATGTAGAAGATGGGCGAAAAAAATACAAGAGCCATTTTAAATGATTTTAAAAGCGACAACTTAAGAGTGGTAACTGTTTATTTACTACTAATCACATCTCAATATCGGGGGTGCTAGCAAAAGAAGTCGTCCTATCGCTTGTGAAAGGCGGCTACACCTGCCAGTTGTGGCTAGGTTCTGGCAGAGACACAGGCCTCTTGTTTTATATTTTCACCTAGCTCGGTCACCTGGCTCGGTCACCCGCCATAACATGCAGGTAGTGATTCTGGTTTCCATCGCAATGCCAGCGGTTTCGCCTCGAATTGGTGGCATCGGCCAACTAACTGTATGAACTTCAAAATGTGGCACGTCTCTTAAATCCTATTCAGGAATGCAACGTTGTATGTGTAAAAAGTATTTAAAGAAAGATTTCCCCACCTTTCTTACTTTTTTGTTAAATTTTTCCTGCTCCTTGGGACGTTTCACACGTCCCAAGAAACTGTTGATAGACGTCTCTGACTATTATTGTCACTAAATAACTTGCTATTAATAAATTGCTTCTCAAAATATTCAACTGTCATGATATATTCTCTAACTAACTTAGTCACCGCTGGCGACCTCTCATAGTTCCCAAACTGTGTGTCCAACACACAGTTGTTGCATTGAAATGACTCTTAGTGTCAACAGACAAGAGCTCAGGAGTTGATTTTCATTTTACGTAAAAGAACTCTCGTTTCAAAAAATAGTGCAGGTATTATTGAGGAAATATAGCGTTGTATTTTTGAGACCCTTTGGGCGTGTCTAGTAGTGTTTCAAGCATCTACTACAGTAATAGCGAGGAAACAAGGATATCTCGAGCGTGGTGGTCTGAACCACCGGAGGCAAAGATTGGAGCGAGTCTGGGCTACGTCCCAGACTCTGGAGAGAGAATAAGGGGGGCAAGTTCCTTATCAAAAGAGTACCATGCCATTAAGTATAGGTTATTCCATCATATACATACTAGTGCATCTATCGCACAATAGCATTTACCAAACTGTTTACCTTACACAACTGGCCAGCCTTGTTAACTAATTTGCGAGGAGGATCCAACTCATCCTTGCGGTAAAACACCTCAAGCGCTTCATTAGTAGAGAATCCAGGTTGAATGGTCTCCCAAATCTTCTTTTTAGGGTTAAGAACAGGCTCTGGAGTAAGATCATAGGTCTCAAAGAAAATCTTATCACCAGGTTTTGAACCTTCTGGTGGGTTAACAAACTCGACGGTGTCATCAACACAGGCACAAAGGACCATGGCGGACGATTTTACACCTCTCATGGTAACAGGTTTGAGGTTAGCAACAACTACAACATATCGTTCCTGCATAGCTTCCAAAGGGAAATGCTTTACAAGACCACTACAAACAGTTCGTGGACCTTCAGGGTCACCCATGTTAATGGTAGAGATATAAAGAGAATCAGCTTCAGGATGTTTAATAGCTTTTTCAATGAACCCGACTCGAAGATCAATAATACCAGGTGAGATTACCAATTCCTCCTTAACAGGCTGAGGTTTCTTCTTTTTCTCCTTCTTGACTCCCTCCTTTTTCTTATCATCTCCTGCTTCACTGGTTGGTTCCTCAGAAGTACGAGCAGAAGCAGCCTCCTTCTTAACGTCCTTATTGCTTTTCTTGTCAGCCTTTTCAGTAGAGGCGGCCTTTTCACTATCAGTGCCATTCTTTCCATCCTTTTTAGGCTTAACTTTCAGTTCTCGAGGAGCTTCCAAATCCTTATTGATAACAATTTTCTGATTATTTTTTATGCCGATGACATTTTGAACCAAATCTACCCAACGGACAATATGACGATAGGCCTTTATCTTTTCTTCAGACCATGACTTGACAATTGGAAAAATTCTGGAAAGCACAACTGCGTCAGCCAATGAAGCAGTTTGAGTGTCAAGCAAATAAGTTCGAGTTTTCAAAGTTTCATTAAGCTCCTCAATTCCTTCAGGGAATCTACTTGAAACAGTTAACCACTGATGGAGTTCAGCGCTCTGAACATCATGAAGATCACTAGGTGCGAGTTTAGCAAGAGTTGAGTTTGCCTAACACTGGTTAGTAAGAAAGAAGGCTATTTGGGGCTAGAATCAGTCAGCTGGCATAAGCTCCAGTGACTACAATGTCCAGATTCGATGGCCGGCTATTTAATAGCCTTGCTACCAAGGTCATATACGACTGTCCCGATCCGATTAATGGTTCGACCAATGTCAGTAAAAATAAGAGTCCAATCTTCATTGACTCACTAGAGTTCATTCTGCTCTCGATCAATCCCCATTTTAGATCTTGTGATTAGTACCGAAAAGCAGTTAATTCACTTACCTCAGCTTTATCATGAAGTGTTAAAGACTCCTCAAATGCCTTGCCGAGCTGTTCAACAGAAGTCATTATTTCTAAAAATTATTCTAACTAAATAGGCTAATCGACCAATATGAAATCAATACAAGTCGACTTGATGAAACAACGAAAATGGAAAATTTCCAAAACAATGACTGTGTTCCTGAAAATGTGAAGCGGCTCATGAGGCTCATGAGGCTCATATAACTGTTACAAATAGCCGCACGGCGTTCGAAAATATACATTCGATCACCAAGTTCCTCCTGGCACTTGTGCGCTGGCCATATACACATATATGTAACCTTGAACTTCATTGTGGTTACGTTCATAAACAACAAGAAGTTATATAATATTTAAAAGAATCATTGCGAAACAATGGATCCATTTTCAGATTCAGGAGGTAAGATTCTCGTCATTGGCGTATCAAAATAATGACTAGTTCTCTGGCCATTCGGAGGAAAAGCTCAACATCTGCCATAGGAAGGTGTAGCTTTCCTTGGGGTTTAATTGTCCTTACTTTGCATCTGTGAATGGCTAGACACGTCACTGCCTTGCTTGGTAAGGTCAGGAGTATAGTATTGGTCTTATATACTAACATGTCTTACAGAGTTATTCACCATTGAACGGGCGTTCTATACAGGCGATTTCCAGAGGGCAATTTCACTGGATATATCAGGGTATAAAGAAGCACCAAAACTAAGAGCAAAGGTTCTAATTGCCCGAGCAAAGATATATCTTGGAAAAGCGCGTGATGTGATTTCTCAATTAGCCAATGAGAAAGACCCTGCCTTAGCAGTGGTTAAGGCTTATGCTCAATATACGGTTGGAATAAAAAGTGGACTGGCAACGATTCAGAAATTAGCCGAATCATCACCAGAAAATTCCACTGTGGAATTCATTGGTGGACTTGTATATGTAGCAGAGGGAAGATATTCTGATGCTCTGAAGTTATTAGGAAGACATGAAGGAAGTCTGGAATGTGTATCATTAATTGTCCAGATTTATCTTCTTCAAAATCGAGTTGATCTTGCTGTTAAATTGATTAAAGAGACTAAAAAGTGGGCACAAGATAATATTGTATTCAATTTAAGTGAGGCATGGACCAATTTACGTCAGGGAGATGATAATGCTCAATCATCATTCTATATATATGAGGAATTAGCTTCTGGTGGGGTATCATCAGCTCGTTCATTATTAGGACAAGCAGTAGCGCAGATTGAATTAGGTCGCATACCTGAAGGGGAACAATTGATTCAAGAAGCACTTGATCTAGAACCAGAAAATCCCGAGGTTTTGGCTAACGCTATTGCAGTGAGTATTTTATCTGCTAAGGATTATTCTGATTACGAATCCAAATTAGAGCAGATTCAAAGAGATCATGTATCGTTGGTTGATTTACAACAGAAAGTTGAATTATTTGATAAGGTGGCTGCCAAATACCAGGTTGCTTAGAATTTTAGACTCATAATTATGTAGTGAAAGTTGAGTGGGACACAATATAATGAAAATTTCAGCTAGTGTACCAAATCCCTCCAGATCCGACGAGGGACGACGATTCCTCTTCCTGCGAGGTCAAGAACACAATATGCCCACACATCTTCGCTCGAGTTTGAAATCAAGTGAAAACCTTCACGATCTTAACCTCGAGTGAAGCGGGTACTGGGAACTGAGGTGCAGTCGCAGCAGTTCCTCCCGTGTTCCGGTATCTGGAGTTCTGTCATTAGATCGAGTGATAAATCCCGAGGTGGACTTATGCTGACCTAAGCGGATACTGCTCGCCTGGAGCCAAGCCTCCGCAGCTGATAGAGAGGTTAAAATTTTGATCCATCAAGGTAGAGGACGAATTAATCAGAAGAGAGGGGACTCAATTATATGTGGGTCTCAATTATAGCAGTGATCTAAGACGTACTACTAGTTCATGTTCGAGTGTCATGGTAACCGTCATGGAACTAGTTTAAATTTCAAACTGAGATGAATAGAACTTGTTTCTATTTAAAGTGCGTAGATCAGACAGGTTTCACATATACCCTATTATTGTTTGTCGTCTGAATAGATTGTTTCCGGGGAAATTAAGAAAACAAAGAACCTTTCAGACACATACGATCGTCCGAGAAGACCCACACAGCTCGGAAGGTGAAACGAAACTTGCATAAGCCATTGGTTTTTTTTTTGCTTTTGTCGGTCTCATCAGTCGAGGCGGAATGTCTTTTCATATCGATGTGAGTTATAACCATCAAAGCAGGTTAGTGTGATTTTAAATATGTTGGATACCTCTGTTTCCTGACGACCCACTTCCCCCAACGCAACGAGCTGCAAGTATCTGGCGTTCAATTGTTGCCAGTTGGGCTCAGACATATCTCTCCTTAGAGCGCGTGCGAGATTATACCCTTCTGAAGAGAAATACATAAATCAAACTTGGTTAGAACGTCGAGTCAATTTAAAGAAGCACCATTTTGTTTTTTTATTACTAAATTATTGGTCCTTACGTCCTTGACTCATGCTGGTGCTTGTTTAAGTTTACTTGAAAATGGCGTCTGGCCGTCCGAAGAAGGAAACCCTCAGGCGCCAGTAACCTGAACCGCTAACTAATGCTAGGCCCATAACATGTAAGTTACGTTCGTTCGGGCACTTGCAAGAACAGGGCAGGGCTTAAGCATGGAAAAAACCGATCGGAAAAAGTAACACAGTAAAGTTGTAGACTTAAGTCACTTAACGTTTAGCTGTAATCTACTGTGCCTTACTGTACCTACCTTTTCTTGGTAGTTGCACGACTCTATTAAGCATAACTGCTAATGTATGTTGGATATATTCCAGTACTGTTCACATCTTTGTAGCCATTCATACGCCCGGGGAGCAAAGGAGTCAACGTAAGGGACTAGGCTTCGCTACAGTCTCTGGCAGTTGGGTGAAGGCCCAGGACCCCTTTCTTTAATTGCCCGTAAAAGAGATAGGGAGCCTGGGTGCCGACATGGGTGCCGACAAATGAGTGCGGAGCACAAGAGCCTTGATTGTTATAATATTAATTGCCTAGACATCTCGTTGGCCGGAGATTGAAAGGGGGTTTTCTTCTGCAACGGCGAGGGCTGGCATTCTGCGGCCAAAGGGAGAAGTCGCTGGCCGGTTCTAGACTGCGGACAACCAGGCTACCGGCGGCTACGTATTCAGCCGTACTTTTCCAATTAATTATTATTGCACACCCACAACTAGTTAACGCGCTCTAACGTTATCGAACTAGTCAGCTAGCAGAAAGGCTGGCCGGTGCCTTAAGTACAGCACCGATTTAAGTTAAAGCCAAATTGGTTACAATTATGCGACCCTTGACTGTCGACCTAAAAGATAGAACTTTACATGTTGTTGCTCCATCAGATAACGACTAAGTGGTTACTAGTTAGATGTTAACTTATCGGCATTTTAATATCAAATATTTTTATAGATTATATTATTAAAGTAGTTGTTCTACTTTAACCTATGGCATTAATAATTGAATTTATAATAGTCAGTAGTAACTATTCTAACCTTTCCAGTGAGTTTGCAGAGATCTTCTTACAATAGCTATAAATTCTGTCCTCGTTTCTAGAATAAATTCTCTGAATCTATGATTATCTTGCATTTTTGGTTTTATTTTAGTCACTAGACTACATCGGTTACTTCTATTCTTATCATCAGTCGCATTATCAACCTCCCATATGTCCACTGATCCTACTGTGGCAGCTATTACTATCTCCTTAGAGGATCTTACTTTAGGAAAATCAGATCATAGATTAGAGGATGCTTTTGGCCCGAATTCTTTAGGAATTCTAATAGTAAATGGTCTCCCAGAAAAATATAAAGAATTAAGGAGACGAGTTCTTCAGAGTGCTAGTAAACTACCCAGTTTACCACCTGAACAATTAAGTAAACTTGAGGTCCCAGAATCATATTGGCTCGTCGGTTGGTCTTGCGGAAAAGAAAAATTGGCAAGTGGTCTACCAGATAATTTTAAAGGATCATTCTATGTGAATTGTGATTTCTATTCTGATGACGCTCAAGATAATAACAAATTTAGTCAAGAAGACATAATTAATTTTAAGGAGTATACTAGTAGAAATGTATGGCCTGAAGAGAAAGAAATTCCTCGATTTGAAAAGGATCTGAAGGAGTTGTTAAAACTGATTATTGATACTGGTTTAATCGTAGCAAAGGCTAGTGATAGGTATATTGCTAATAATAATCAGAAAATTGTCGCTGATGAATTTCTACAAGATGAAAAAGGATATTTAGAACGAATTGTGAAGACATCCAATTCAACTAAAGCAAGGTTACTGCATTATTTTACCTCAACCGATGCAACAACCAGCTCTGGAGATAAGTCAACAGATCAGGATGACGACTGGTGTGGGGAACATGTTGACCACTCTTGCTTAACAGCTTTGACAAGCGAATATTTGATTGAAAATGACCAGTTGGAATCAGAATTTATACCTACTAATGAATATTCTGATAATGCTGGTTTGTTTATTCGAGATCGTAAGGGTATACCGATCAAAGTCAACATTCCGAAAGATGCATTGGCCTTTCAGACTGGTAGTGCCCTTGAAGTTATAAGTAAGGGTCTTTTCAGAGCCATTCCTCATTATGTTAAAGCACCATCTTCGGGAAATATCAGTCGAAATACTCTGGCGGTATTTTGTCAACCTAGCTTACATAATAAGGTAGGAGATAAGGATTTCGTTAGTTATGCTCATGAAATCCTTGCTAATAATCATTGAGTTTATACATAATAAATTGTGAATATTCCCTTGTTCTTTAATTTGTCTCTCATTGACATGTCCTTTGGATCTGCCTCTGAACCTTCTTGGGTGAGATAGGCAAGTTATGGGGTCTGTAGCATCTCCCAGTGTCCGGGCAAGGGAAAATCATACAACACAAAGAAGTCTTACTCAGATTATTTGAATTAGCATCGGCAGGAGAGTTAGTTTACTGTCCTGTGATCTCTGTAATCCCTTAGTTTAAGATATGATCGAGTGCAAGATCGGAATAAAAGGATATCGTATGAGTTAAGGTATCGGCAGAAATGATAAACTCTGTTCGTTTAACCAAATTCAGTCTTGGCATTGCTAAGTCACGATGACGAGAACATGCTGCTTTTCCTCTATAGAGAGGTACTTATATAAGCCATGAGAGAAATTTTTTGAAAGCGTAATGATAGTCCTACAGGATGGACTACCCCCCTTACTTTTCACGATTCGTCGACGCTCCCTCGTTTGCGGTAAATCAATCCATGCAGTCCTTAGCGTGATTAGTGTCGTACAAGAAATTAAGAACCGCCTTAGGCCGAAAGACGGATTTCATCGAGGATTGCGGATCTTGTTACTAGTCTCTCTCTTTCTTAGTGGCTTGGCTTGGTCCCCTCTGTGTTTTTCCTGCTTAATAGTACTCGCGTCCCTTTTAGTCCCTGCTTGTTGTCCTCGCCCTTTTTTAACTATAAAGCAATCTAAATTTTTGTAGATTATCTAGTCGAAGCAATCTAAAATTTTGTAGATTATCTAGTCGTCATTAAAGATGGTAGATCGAGAATATGCAACTATCAGGAACCAATTTTTTTTGATGCGACTGCTCCTCCCTCTCTTTTTCTTGCTTCTTTCGATCGATTAGTTAACTAACTAAGTTAACTAATATTGCATATGTATTGATTAACGTCGTCATTTTATGTAGGGTAAATTGAATTGAGAGGTAGGTTCACAGGGGGATCGACAAAGCTAGTAACCAATAGATATAAGCACGTTAGCCAGG
>JAJMIF010000196.1:12570-33253 GCA_030583505.1 Sugiyamaella castrensis
AACTTCCGACCAGTTGAGAAATTCTCTTCCAGAGATGGCTTTTTTTTTTTTTTTTTTTTGTTTGCTTATTCTCGTGTGATTGACAGTAATTAATCGTCATTTTTGTGAAATCGCCTCAACAGACTGGAGGCGTATTTTCATTTTTAGGCGTAGGACGCTTACTTCGGTAAGTTAGTTGGTGCTGTAACAGTGCACAGCAATTAATATTTTAAGTAAATGTTTAATAATAGATGAGACACACCATAAGCACAATTCCTTATATGATTGAAATTCAATGTTTTATTAAAAACGGCTTTTTAATGTGATTGCGCAGTCAGAGCAGTAATCGGATAAGGAGGTAAAGGAAAGAAAGCAGGCAGTAACCATTTAAACTTATTCAAAGTTTGCGCATGTCTAAGTTTCAGTTTGTTCTCTAGAGAAAAGGGTAGTGACAGAACACCACCGACTGGGTCTGGGGGGAAGTGCTGAAGGGTCTACAAGACGTAATTACTGTAAACAACCAGATTAGGCGTGTGGTTGTTAAATGTCGCTTTCGTCTTCGATAAATATGCGGGGTTAAAAGTGGGTCTGGTCACATAACAAGGACGCTTTAGGAGATATAAGTATATAATTGTAATCACTATTGTTGTCAATCTATAAATCAAATTTAAGCCCTTGTCAACCTGGTCTTTCTCATTAATAAACCATATGACTTAATTTATACGAAATAATGAACCTTGTAATATTATTTCCCATACTTATATAATAATGCACACTTTTTGATTGTTCGTGAAGAGAAGAAGGAGAGAAGAAAGAAGAACAGAAGCAGACAACCAAAAATGGGATTAATCGAAAATAAGTTAGATAGAGACCCTTTTTGTTTAGCTCTCGGAATGATTAATTAATGACTGATTGACTGATGCAGGTTAGCTTCTCCCGCCCCCTTCCGACCTTATGCACAGTTAGGGTCCAGGAATGATTTGCAATGGAACTGAACCAACTGAATAGTTATCAGGAGAAGATTCTGACCTATCGATAATTGTCCGATACCTAACCTAACCATAAAAGGATTGGTTTGGTACTTTCTACACCTGTGATAATTATTTTTCCTTAATTGAAAAATACGCAATCGTTCGATAACCCCTGGTTCTGGAAACGACGCCTAAAACTATTGGACATCTTTCTGCAAAATTATGTATGGCCGTTTAATCTATGAAAATTTTTTCACCCAAAAATATTGGAAGTGCTTTGTTCTACAGAACTGGCAAGGTACTTTTGAAAAATAATAACGAGAAAAATTATTTAAACAGCAGTAGCAATTATCTCCAATCCCTGCTCACACTTTAACTGGGGGTAGATCCTAGATCCCTAGCTCTCACTACGGTCGAGAACTGAGAAATGGTAGGAATCCGACATTATCGAGCGTAGCGGGGGCTGGGGCAATGGACGAGATGAGACCGCATGCGGAGTCCGTATCTGGGGGGGGAGTTCGTACCTCGTTTCGCTCGAGAGATCTGGGATGTAGTACGTCACATCGCTAGTGAGAGCTAGGGGTCTGGCGCTACTGCCAAGGGTATCCGGAGCGACACCTCAGCGGCCGATGGGGATAATTACGACAATACGCACTGTCCAGTACCCATTGGCTCCTGGTCGATCTGGTTCTGGTCGTCAAACAGATAGCGGGGATCTTAGATATCTTGGTTGGCGTGGTAACTACGGCATTAATTTCCATAGTAACAAACGTATTTGGGGCGCAAAGCTAGCAGGTGGGCACGTACATCACAGAGTAAGGCTGCCAAAAAATATGAGGATGGATTGCAGAATAATGCACAGCATTTAGACCGATGTAAAACCCACCCTGGTTAGGGTGCGGGTTGTTACCGATCAGCAAATTCCTTCCTCTGCTTGGCAAATTTAATTATTCATCTATTATTTATAGTCAGAAGATTAGTTATAAGAAAATAAAGTTCGGTCAGGAGCTAGTACTTTGAAGAGTAGCAGTGAAATGTTCTAAGTTAACTAATTTTAAACTAAAATTTCGTACAGCTCACAAAAAGATACTAGAACTCTATAAGGAGAGAAAGATTAAAAGAACATTTTTGTCACATTGACACTTCCCTGTCAAGAAAGGAAAAAAGTGGCCTGTCATAAGTAGCTAGGTCGTCTGTTTTTTTTTTCCCTGCTTTGCAGAATGTTTTCCCCCCATTCTTCTTAACCTATATTTTTAAAGGTTAGTTTATGATCAAAAATTTGAAACATTTACCTAGCCGAAGCACAGCAGAGATAGCACAGCGGCCTTCACACCACCAGCACATGCATGTTAAAATCAGGGCACATGCGTTAGTTTTAGTTTCAAAAAAAAATCCATTAACCGTTAGCGCTCTAGTACGTTAAATGGTCTAACGGTCTCTCCTGGCCGTTTACTTCTTATCCGAATTCTGGTCAGAGTAACTTAAAAAAACTTTTAGCGTAAAACCCTAACTTTAGCCTTAAATTTGTTATCAAGCGAATTATTTACGTCTCAGCTTTCGCATTTGAGACAGACTTCGGCCAGTGCTGACCCCTCTTCTCGTAGCCCCAGACTTATAGCTAGAGCTCTATTGCTAGATCTCTAGGTATGGTCGAGAATCGATCAGATCAGTGAGAGATCAACCAACGGATCTGGGGTGGGTAGAGTTCAGTTGCCGGAGGCAAATGAGTAGTAGTGAGACTATTAGGAAAATAAGCGAGTAACTTTGCAGCAAATAACTTTTAGACTAACCTGGTCAACTAACGTTAAATTAAGGTTATGTATCTTATATTGATCCCAGATCCAATTGTTCAATTGGCCAGTTCGCCTTTGAATCTCGGTCGCTTCTCCGGATCTTCGCTTCCTTAGAATGGGAACTCTGTGTTGTTATTCTTAAAGTTAACTTATTTGTGTCAATCTTAATTTAGCAATAACAATGAAGAGAGGGGGACGAAAAGCAACAGAAAGATTAATTAACGTAGGGGGTAGGTGATAAGTTAGTTAAGAGAGATTAAATGAAATCAAATTTGGAAAATGTTAAGATCAAAGTCTTACATTGATTGTTCTATTAAAAAATCTTGCCATAACTAGCATGTTCTGCCCATGTAGTATCTCCATGATCGGCACTAGCAAATAATATTTGTTTTGATGATCTATGTCATTACTCTAGTATAAAGTTCAATCGGTTACAACTCGCTTGCTCTTCCTGATGGCTAGACCCTAGTTCTTGCTCAGGTCAAGAGATGAGCGATTCAATCAATGGGAAGATCCGGACTTTCTTGAGCGAAATGAGAGCTAGAGGTTTGGGATTATGCTTAGCCGCCGCCAGATTAATGGATATGACTTTTTTTTCTGGTTTTTTTTTTTTTTTTGAAACCCTAATTTAAGTTCAAGCACGACACTTAATATTTACTTCCTTGCTCTCAAAAAATTACTACTAACTAACCTACTTGCGCTTCACTACATCTTATCTTTATCTATCTAATTTCAGATTGATCAATTCTCTTCAACTCTTCAGTATCCGCTTTAATCTACATTAGTTCCATACTACTAATACTAATAAAAAACTGAAGGATCAGGAAAAATAATATATGTAAAAAAAATAAAATAATTATTATTTACTTATTATTCCCTCCGTCTTTCCATTATAATATCCTGTCTAGGATATTACCGGACATTATTTACGCATGCATGTAACATTAGACCTAACAACTTTTAAAACTGAATGCTCTCAGATGCTCTCACTCAACCTTTCTTCACTTACTGTTATTAACTTACAAATATATGAAGTCCATTTTTTTATGCAGCTTGGTGTTCATGCAGTAACCGCTCAATTGCCCAGTATGGTTAAGGTTGTTCGCTGATTTATATGCTGTCTAATATAAGCTATACGCGGTTACTATAACTGACAAACTACATAGTATTTTTACCCCGTCTGTTTTACTCTGCTCTCTAGTTCTATCCACCGACATGGTAGATTATGCACATATGCTCGGCAACATGGGTTCCTTTCGGTATTGGTGTCAAGATCATAAATAATAATAGAATAATAATAAGATAATCCCAGACAGAACCGTATAGTTTGCCGAATTGAATATTGTTTAGTACTGCAGATACCTAGTCCTAGTGATTTTATCAATCGAAGTGCAGTTTATTTATCGGAGGAGAAGTTGAGAGGATTACCGATAGAATACCTACAATAACCGATTTAGTTAATAGTTAATAGTTGATTAGTATATAGCAATATGTTATATATATATAGATATATCCATCGGTTATAGTTTTGATAATTTTTACCTGTGTGTTTAGATTCTGTGTTTGTGGAGTCAGTTTTTATTTGGCGATAGGGGTCTGGGGATATACCAATACTGACTGGTCAGATTTGGTTTTATTTTTTGACTGATATAAATCAGTGCCAAAAAAAATTGCATTTCGATTTCGATTTCGATTTCGATTTTCGTTTCGTCGTCATTTCGCCATTATCGTTTTCAGTTCATCTCATCAGCATCAATCTCATCCAAAATTAATGTCACCATCATCATTATAAGCATTACATGTATAATCCATTTAATATCCATATTTGCAAAAGTATTTATTATTAAACTTGTCATTTTTCCGCATTTTTTTTTCTATTTGTACTTCTCATATCTAAAAACGGCATACATTATTATTTCACTGCACCTTTGTAATATTTTGACCAGCCAATTAACCGAGGACTTGACAGGACTTAACAGAACTTGACAGAACTTGACAGAACTTACAGAACTTACAGAACTTGACAGGAATTGACTAGGGAGTTAAATCGAGGCAATCGCAGCGAAGATAGCACAAATTCTTAATCGTCTTATCGATCTATTCTTCTATTTACACCTTGATCGTCTAATAAAAATTCTTCTCTCTGCTTAGATTGGAAACTTATAACTACTGCACGCCATTCGTACACTGGCGTATAGATCTTTAGTCTGAGAACCCTGGCCTATTATCCCACATCAATTGTGTATAATTCGTTGTTCTTAATTGGAGTTACTGCACCATTTACAGTATATCAGAACCCCCTGTCTCTACACTGTATCTTGCCATTTGGAATAGGCTGGAATCTGAACAGGACCATATATTGTTTTGCATTATTATTCAGCATCTTTAATTTCTGGTATAAAAATTTCTTCATCATTCATTCTTGCATACAACTAAAAAAGCGCCCAATAAGTGTAGCAAAAGAATTCATCATGACCTCCCATTTTCAGTAAGTTTTAAACACACCTGGGGTTTGCTCCTTGCTCCCCTTCCTGGTTTGCCTCCAGCCATCAAGACAAGGGGTGGACCCCTAGGTCTACCTATGCTGGGGCCGTAAGTTGATATTGAAATTGATACCTAACATGGTAGATTCCCTGTTTATAGTGAGGCTACATCAATTCCTCCTGTTATTCCTCTCACTCCTCCTAAAAAACGTCGTGGAAGACCTCCAAAGAAAATTCCATTTTGCACGGAAATGACTTTCACCGCTGCTCCAACCATTTTTAACGAATCGACTGAATCGATCTCAAATGCAGTTTCCCCACAACAGTCTTTTTTCTCTTTCCACTCTTCCAATCACCCCATGATTAATGCGCAGGCACATTTGTCTTCTCCTACTTCTTCTCCTAATTCTTCAGCACTTTCACTTGAGTCATCTCCTAATTATTTAAGGGATCATCATCAAAATTTACTTGTCTCATCAATTGCTTCTACAGCTTCTTCTTCTCCGTTGGTTCCAACTGTACACATGGGACTAGAAGAAGAGATAGGTTCTTCATTATCATGCGCAATGGTGGCAGCGGTAGCACCGGCGGCCGTAGTAACTGTCGATCCAATCATTGGTACAGATTTATATGACCATAACTCATATTATTTGTCTACGCATGATCATCAACTTCTAGTAGATAATAGTAATCAAATGTTGGATCTGGATCCTAATGGATTCTATCGTCAACAACAGATGATACTAAAAAATGATCATTATCAGCATTTTCAAATGGAACAATCTAGCCAAACAGAGGTTGAGGTCGAAAATATGCCTCTTCAAGGTTTTCTTCATCTTCAACCCCCGGTTTCTTTTGAACAACAACGACAAGCTTCAGTTCCAGTAATTTCTGAAACATGTGTTATTAATAATAATATTTCTTCTGAAAATACGAATACAATATTTTCTTCCTCTCCATCTACTCTTGGACCATCACCCCTTTTAACGGAAACAACATCTAACGCTGCAAATAGGAAAACTATTCTCGAGAGACGAAGAAGTTCTGCTCATTCTTCTAGTACCACTGATATTCGCCAATTACAGATATCGAGGAGAAATTCATTATCTTTAGGTTCTAGTCGTCTGGCATCTGGTTTAGTATCTGCTCCTGCCTCTGCGAATCCTTACAGTACTAGCGGAGGCACTGTGTTTGGTAATAAAAGGAGGATTAGTCTAAGTGTTAGAGGTGGTCAAGCTATATTAGCTCATGATCATAATAATAATGTTGATGATGATGACAATGATAGTTATCATCATTTGACTGCTCCTAAAATGTTTCGTCATGTATCTTATGATACTCGAGACCTCGCTTCTGGAGTAGATTCAGCCTTCTCGTCGTTATCATTTAGTAGTAGCGGTACTACTACTTCGACTCTTACTTCATCATCTACTATTCCATCATATAGCTATCAACATCGACCTGATGAACGCCGGTTATCATTAGATTTTCAATTTCCTGAATTTAGTCCTAGATCATCATCAATTAGTCCAGCATTGTTGGCTAGTACAGATCAACTGCAACAACAGCGGCCGGATGATGGTAAAGAGATATCAACGGGAACCTCTTATGATGATGAGTCTGATGCTGAGGCCGACCCTGAAGATGCTTCTTATTTGGTTCAAAGAGATGATGCAAGAGATGCACTTCGACGAGCTTTAGCCCAAAGATCTTCTAATATTTCAAAGAGTGATATTGATTTTTATGATGGTGATCAGGGCGATTCGAATGGTTCCACTGGATCCATACAGCAGAATTATTTTCCTATTCCTGCCTAATGAACTGGTCAGTCTTCACGGTTATAAATTTGCCAACTGCTGGTCAGTTAGTCAATTTCCCTCTGCTTTGTTGTATGTGAACATTTTGTATTTATTATTGACGTTATTATTATTATTGTTGTTGTTCTTGTTTTTCGTACGATCATTTTTGTGTTTAAATTTTTTGTGTGTGTCGTGTTCTGCAGGAATTATTAGAGTTAATATATGTAATGAACAAGAAAATTGGCAATGAAAATATCTGCATTGCAGAGAACGGTCCTTGTACCTCCAGACGCGTTCGGTCCCATTAGCGCCTCTGGCGACCGCTCCACCAGACCAGACCTCCTAGCTCCCATTACTAGGTTTGAAAGCCAGTTACTGAGCCCGGGGCAGTGTTCCAGACGCCAAGGCAAGACTTAAACTCAGTTACGCTCGAGAAACAGACCTCTGGCTATCACTACTCTCGAAAACCGGAAATTACAGTCATTTCAAGATTGTAGACTGCGCCCCGCAAAAAAAAAAGCTGCAAGGTGGGGATCTGGGGAAGGGTCTCCGATCGGCTGCAGATCTTACTGCGGTTTCTACTGTTATGTGACGTAACTTATATTTTCCCCTTGGGTGACACATAACTTAACATTAACTTAACACAAACGTACTAGCCGTGGCTAGCTCTGCGCCTAGCTAGCGGCGGCTATGCACGGCTATGCACGGCTAACTCCTGCAGGTACACACACCAACAAAGAGTCTTGATAATTCAGAATGAAATTAAGTTGATATATTGGAATGAAGGAACATTTACCATTGTTCCCGTATAAATGATTCATCATAATCATAATACGTCACACATTCTGCCAATATGTTGTGTTGTGTTGTCCCTAAACCTGTTCTCGTTGCTATTAGAGTGCCAATATCTAGATCTAGCGAGTTAGCTAAAGGTAGCCCCTACTAAGGTGATGATGTCGTGACCTCAGGAATACGCGTACGCGGCGGCGAAAGCAGCCCCTACAACTAAGGTGATGTCGGGACCTCAGGAATACGCGTACGCCGAGGCGAGAGCAGTTCAAAACTGTTCCTCTGTGATAGTTTTTTTATTGATTATGTTTGCTATTTAATGTTATTTTATTCTCAGCAAATAATTTTATTCTTTACTAAATTTAGTGCTAGTGATGACTCCACTTTCCATATCATTTTCCTTGCCCTTCTTCCCTAACCGTTCCTCCCGCGACGTCTAGCTTCGCTCGCTAAATATTAATTTTACTTAACTTAACATTATTATTATCGCATAATTTTAATTCAGCAACTGGAGAAGCTTTTTGTTTCTTTTATAAATTTTAAGTTATAAATATAGTTTTAAACGAAATTCAAATAGTTGGAGATACCATTCTGGGCTTCTGACTCTCCGTTATCTTCTCCTATCTTAAAATAATTAAGGAGTAACCCCAACCCATATTTTCTGCATAACTGTACTACTACTGCTGTTTTTCACTCTTCTTCCCCTTCGGGGGAGATCTCTTACCCCTGACCCTATAAGGGGTTTCATGTGTCTACCACCCCCTACTGCGGCATCCAAGGAAGGAACTTCCCTAAGTTCCGGTTATTAATTTATTAGGTTCTTCATCATTGTGAACCTTTTTTTTTCATTCTGTTAATTTATTATTCCACACCGGACAGTTTCCGTAGCCAACTAAAAGAAATCAGATCAGCTAAGGAGAGAATCAAAGGAGGGTTGTTATTCTATTTGATCTTCTTTTTTTTGTGGTTTCATCCCTTTCTTTTTCGTCTTTCCTTTATATACATCATTCTATTTCTCTTGCTTTCTACACGGTTTTTTTTATCCTCTGTTTCAGTTACTATTTTCTATTTTACTCATTCTACCCACTCTATTTCAAAAGTTTTTCATCAATTTGTTACTTGGATTTTCTAATACTATCCATTTGACAGCTTTAATGTCGTATGGCGGTACTTTTTCATTAAGTATGCCTACCCCGTCTCCTTCAGACATTATTGGTGGGCATGAATCAAATTTCAATCTTCGTTCTTGGAGAAGAAACTTAAGCAATGATAACAATGGTCAAGATTTTTCTAATGAATCATCTTTACCTATTAGTACAACGCCATCACCGAACAACTTATCATCAACTCTGCATAGGCGAAATTTGTCCAATGCTTATCATAATAGGACTGCTAGTAGTAGTGGTATGATGATCCCAGGACCTGGTGTTCCCAATATAATAACGAGTAATTACGAGCCTGGTCTCAGTAGCAGTAACAACATGCCACCTCCTATTTATCCACCTCCACCTCCTAGTACATCTGCTGCGTCGCCTTCGATTCCACTGTATAGAAAACATTCTCGTAAAAGGAGTTCTCAAGTTCTGATTCCACCTATTCAGGCTACTCGTCGAAGATCTGTACGAAGTCCTTCAAGTGCTAATATGGAAATTATGTCTGATTCCATTGACGGTAGGAGTGTGGGAGTTTCAATAGATTCCATTGAAACTGGTAGTTCCAGTGAAGACATTGATGAAGTTTTGTTAGAAAACGAAGAAAAAAGAGAAAAACCAAAAGTAGATGATGATAATGACGATGGTGATAACAACAATAATGATGAGAATACTAAGGATGCTAATGATGATGAAAATGATGATGATGAAGAATTTGAAAACCAGCCTGCTTATATAGATGGATTGGGTCGAAAAAGATTATCGGCACTTACCCCACAAACCTTAGCATCAGGAGCTACTTTCCTAATAGGTGCACAGTTTTTTTCAAAATTAGTTACTTTCACCCTTAATCAAGCGTTATTGCGTTTTGTTAGCCCCGGCCTTATGGGCGCTAATGCACAATTTGAGCTCTTTACTAATACTATATTGTATTTCTCACGTGAAGCAGTTCGATTGGCTACTCAGCGACAAACTTTGGTAGGTAAATCTCAAGACGTATATCGATTTGAAGGAGGAGTGGCTCATGGTACTTACTCGGGAACTATTCAGGAAGTTATAAATATTGGTTTTGTACCATTAATTGTGGGGATTCCACTAGCTATATTTATTTCTTTAGTTTATTATTATACTTGGGCAGCTAGTCTTGAACAAGAATATATTGGAACGGCAATTTTGATTTTTGCTATTTCCACAGTAATTGAATTAGCCTCAGAACCAAGTTTTGTCCTCACTCAATTATTACTTGATTTTAAAACTCGGGCATCAATAGAATCAGTGGCCATTACTGCTAGATGTTTTGTAACTTTCGTATTTGTTTTGTTATCAAGACGTACTTGGGGTCCAAGTATTATTTTATTTGCTCTAGGTCAATTGGCTTATAGTATCGTTACTTCAGGGTTATATATAGTAAATGGTCTTAAGATTAGTAGGCATCAACAATATCAACTTTTTTATATACAAGGAATATGGAAAGACAATTCTATTGTTGGTAGTAATATTGGTGATAGTATTGAAAGGAAAATTTATTTCAATTCTGATACTCGCGAATTGGCAATTGGAATGTGGCTGCAGACCATATTCAAGCATTTGCTAACTGAAGGAGATAAATTGTTGGTCTCTTTAGTACTACCAATTACTGATCAAGGCGTTTATGCTTTGGTGGCTAATTATGGGTCATTGATTGCAAGATTGGGATTTTTACCAATCGAGGAGGCATTAAGAGGGTTTTTCTCCAAATTACTTTCAGTTGGAGAAAGTGAAAGAAGAGGTAATGAGAAAGATAATAGTAGGTCTTCATCTCCACCTCCTGTTTCGATGTCATCCTCTATTTCAAGCTCGACCATCAGTAGAAATCCCTCTCCTCCATTTCCTTCTACAGCTGAAACTACTGTTGCAGCAGTGCCGATAACTGCTGCTAGTCCCATGACTCCTCCTGCAAGTAGTCCTAGAGAAAAGCACTTATCATGGTCATATTCAATCAAACCTTCTGATTTGAATCTTTCTGTGCTCGTCCTTTCCACTTTATTAAGACTTTACGCCTATTTGGATATTATCATTTGCATTTTTGGCCCTTTGAGTGCTCCGTATATATTGAGTATGTTGGTGTCATCGGCTTGGTTGTCTACGGATGCCCCAAAAGTTCTAGCAACATATGCTTGTTACATCCCATTTTTAGCTGTTAATGGTTGTCTTGAAGCTTTTGTTCAATCTGTAGCCACTGTTGATGATATCAGACGTCAGGGTCAAGCAATGATTGCCTTTTCGGCGTCATTTGCAATTGCTGGTTACATTTTCATGGTTTTATTGCATTTAGGCGCACAGGGACTTATTTATGCTAATATGCTCAATATGACACTTAGAATTGTCTGGTGTACTCGCTATATTTCATCATATTATTCCAAAAATCCATTACCTGCTAAGCCGAAATCAGGAATTCTTTTTGTGTTACCAGCTAACTGGTCATGGCTCAGTTTTGCATGCCCCCATCGTGTGATTATTGCTCTTAGTGCTGCCGTTGCGGGTGTTGCGTTGAGAGTTGGCACGGTGACTTCATACCAGGATTTCATTAAACAAGCAGTTTTAGCCATGAGTTTAGTTGGTGTTATGGTTTTCTATGAACGGGACCTAGTTTTGAAGTCATTACACAAAGTCAAAAAGAAGAATTAAGAAAAAGTAGAATTAGAATTAGAAAATAAAATGTTTTTCATATAAATAAATAAGTCTATATATCATTACATAAATCATTCTTGTGGGTTAGAACACGAACAGAATACAACAAGCATTTAAATAAAACAGTACGAAACAAAATAAACAAAGTAAACACAACAAATAACATCCGGGAAGCTCGAAACTGAGCACATAATCTCTCTGTAGACAGTTAAACTGCTCGCCTACAAGTTGGACAACAACAACTTCTTTGTAACCATTGGAAAAGACAACCATAATGGACTATATGACCACACTTTATTTTAACAGGCTTATGTTGATTAGATTGGTTGTGCCCTTGTTCGACAGTCATTATTTCTCGACAAATAACACATTCAAATGGATGATGACGTTCTAGATCTAAAGGCGAGGCTATTTCAAAAGCAGAAATGTCATATTGTCCTAAAAGATGTTTATGCCAAATAAGATCACGAGCTTTTTGAATTGCCAACCTAAGAGTTAAATATGCCTCTCGGAAAATATGTAATGGAGCACAATAATGACTTAACATAACCATGGAGAAGCTCATATAAATACAAAGTTTGAGCATGTCGGAGATTACATTTGCCAAGGATAGGTAAATGCGTTTTCGGGATATTTGATCTCGATTATGGCTGTTGTTTTCATTATCGGCTAAAAAGTATAGATGTGCAGTAGTAGCAAGTAAACTTGCGTACATGATGGATAATTCTACGGCAAATATGGTCGTTGACATTAATATTCCACCATTACCGGCAGTCATAAATATGACTCGGAAATAATGTTTTAACCATAGAATATCGTTAACATGTAGAAGGAAAACAATAATAGATAGTTTCCTGAATCTCCGGAAATGACGTGGATGAGAAAGACGAGATGAGTTGGGGAATGATGATCTACTATCTTCATCTGAAAACTGTCGTATTACTACTATATTCTCAAGTTTGTTATTAGACGGTTCCTGATCATGCTCTTGTTCAGCAGCCTCCACCTCCTGTTCCTGGATTAATTCAACCACTCTCGTAGCAGCCAATGAATGAAACCATTTCAATAATAGAAATAGCCCTGCTGTACATATTACAGGAGTAGTCAATCGTTCTCTTACAACTAGAAAAGCTACACCAAATTCAACGACTGTATACCAAGTCTGGCCCATGAGCCGTTCGACTTCTTCAACTCTTAAAGGACCGAATAATGAAGCTTGAAGAACCTTTGCCACTAGAATTATCACTAATATAGGATGGTAAAAATATTTTAATTCATTATTAGTGACAATTCCCAAGGAAGCAGTAATAGATGCCAATAGAGTAGTAGGATTTAGAATAGATGATGCTGTGGTGGCGTATGCTGATGATGCTGAAGAAGGTGAGGATGAAGTCCATAGACTATTATTTCCTGTTGAAACACTCCATATAACTTTAAGAATAGATACACCAAAGACTGTACTACCTGCCAAAGCGAATTTTCGCATGGCAGAAGTTTTGATTTTTAGGATATTCTGTCAATTAAGTATACAAAATAATGTGTTTGTGAACATAAAGCAACTAATATTATACAACACGTATCGTGGCTGAGATGATGTTAACGAAATGAACAAAAAAAAATCTGGAATATTTTGTTTTGGGGTAAGTGCGCACGTCTCTTAATCATCAGATCCGGGAGACCTAACCCAAAGATTTGATCAGCGCTTCATCGGAAATTGTACTAAATTAGTCTAAATTTAATTAGCGATTTTTTTGTTTCCCGGAAAATGCGCGAGGAGGAGCGCGTTGGTAAAAACATGGAGTGAGATACATAATTTGTGATAGAGAAAAGAAGCAAAAAGGGAAAAAAGAATCAGTAAAAAGTTTTCTTTAAACTTCGTTTTCTTTAAACTTTGTTTTCTTTAAACTTCGCTTTCATTTAGGTTAGTGATTGTTCTTGACATGAGTTAATATTACACATAAAGTTATGCGTATGCACCTATACTAGCTTTAAATAATGGAGAAAGAAAGACAAGGAGATGAGTTATTCTAAGCAGCTAAGCTAATATTATTTATTATATTGTTATGACTAACTTTCATATGAGGTGCTTCTTATACCATTCGTATTCTTTTAATTTAAACAGCCCTCAAAGTGGTAAAAAGATAATCAAGTAACAATTAAGCCGCATGAAACGTTAACTAAGCGATAAACGCCGCACATTAAACCACATATCAATGAATGCCTCGTTACCCTTGTCGTTATGTGGAGCTTAATCTTAACCACTACGGAGAGAGAGAAGAGACAGAGGAGGCATGTTGGCTGGACCAGTTGCAAGTGTTGCTTGGGTTGATATTGTTAACGTTAAGAAGCCTACGTGGACTGGGGAACTGTTCGATAATTTCTCTAATCCGTAATACGGCCGATAATAATAATAATAATAAATTGGTACATAGGAATCCTAGCTAATCTCATTACATATCCTTGTAAAGGATTTAATTAATTATGGAAATATGCATGTAAAGGTTACGGCCGTTACGTCAGTCTATGTGCAGTGAAAATTACTGTCTCTCTTCGGCGGATAGTACTTCTGCTATAGACCCTCAAATCTTCATATGATCGAGATATAATTATCAACGGAGTTAATTCTCGACCACAGCCGGAGCTAGCAGTCAGGAACTCCTCCCTTCAGCCGCCAGATCAAGCCCCCGCCAGATCGAGCCCCCGCCAGCAAAAATCGGAGTTAAAGTTGTTCAAAAGCCGCATATTATACGGCTGAAAATTTCTCCAAATTAGCTCCTTTTCTTCGATTTAGGCAGTTGTCTGTGAGGTTTTCTTAAAGCAAGAAGAGCAATCTTCAAAGTTTTATCAGTCAATCAGTCATCTCATCATCGTCTCATCATTCTCACCATTATTATATAACCATTCTCGCAAGGGATTCGATCTGGTCGATTTAAAAACTATTTTTGTTTGAAGTCAATATATAAGTTATTCAACTAACTGTAGTGGTGATCTTGAGAAAGCCAATCAATTCCGTGGCAAGAAAACAAGGGCATTCATTCACTGTGTATATTAATGAAATGAGTTCAAACTAATGTCATCATCATTACTATCTTCTTCCTTTGTGTGGCAGCATTGTCGATGTAGGGTGCTGTTGGCCGGTGAAAATTCACTAAGGCTTATTAGCAGTAGCCAAGGGAAAATTGGATTAGGACGTCTTCAAGTTCAAAGACGAAAACAAGGTTTACGATGGAATTCTAGCTTAGCCTCACGCCCTTTGATTTCCTTAGAACAACGAAATTTAATAATACGGAGTTCATCGCAATGTCGCCCCCCTCCTCAATGGATTATGATGAGTAAACCATGGAATCATAGTTATAACGATTTTCCAAGCTTCTTGCTTCGAAAATCTTTTCATACAAAAAATTTCTTAAAAAACTTGGAGAAACCACCTACAAGTCAACGAAAGCCTAATAATATTGAAAATCCTTACAAGCAAAGTCAAGATCAACAACAGCAAACCGTGGAAACCGACGCGGATGCATCTACAAAACAATGGTCGTTAAAGAATCATCACACTAAAGAAGAGCTTTTGGCCGCAGCCAATGGCCTTTTTGAACGTATTCGAATAAGGTTTAAATGGACACTTCTAAGACAGGTTCGACCTTTCAATACCGATGATATTAGTGCTTTTTTTTCTTGGATCTTGGTAGGAAATATCATTTGGATTCTATTGGGAACAACAACATTTTTCTCCTTGATATTATTTACTATGAATACTGTTAGTGCCCAAGACTATTTCGCTCGATGGGTAGGAAATGTTATTACAAAGGAAACAGGCTTAACGGTAGTGTTTGAAAATGCCATTGTTCCCCATTGGAAAGATGGGGTTATTTCATTTCGTAATGTGTTTGTGTCAAGAAGACCAGGTCATAGCCATAGTCGAGTTCAAAAGGGTTCTCAAGCTGTAGCAGCTGCTGCGGCAAAGGCAAATCAGGAAGCAGTCATTGAGTCAGATTATGCTGTTGAGAATAATAATGATACTGCTGGTGTCATATATAATGAAAGTCCTCATGACGATGGAAATTATACTCAATTCGATCTCACAATAGATACTGTCTCGGTAACTTTATCACTTCGTAGATGGTTCGATGGTAAAGGTATTCTTAAAGATGTTGAAGTTAAAGGATTGAGAGGAGTCGTAGATAGAACACATGTTCGATGGGACCCAGATATGGATCCAAAAAGTTATAAAAATAAATATAAAACTGGCGATTTCGAGTTAGAAAGTTTTAAAATGGAAGATGCCCTTGTTACTCTTTATCAACCTGGTGATGTACCACCGTTTGAAGTGAGCATTTTTAATTGTGATTTACCTCAATTACGCAAACATTGGTTATTCTATGATATTCTTTCTGCTAATAATATGTCTGGATCGTACGATAATTCTTTATTTACTATTCATCCTCGTCAAATGCGTGCATATAGCGAAAATAATGTGGAGGGTGGTGATGAAGGAAATAATCCTTGGAAAAAAATTAGCCGATTAAGAATTGACAATGTGAATATTAAACATCTCAACAGAGGAATAAATGGGCCATTTGGGTGGATTGAAAGTGGTACTGTAGATATGTTGGCAGATTTAATGCTTCCTACAGATGCGGAACAATTCAAATTATCTGAGCTCGTCCAAGATGTTATCGAAAGATGGGAAGCAAACGTTAATTCTCGTAATCCAACTGCTGGTGCTGATATTGTCACGTCGGTTGAAGAAAAATCTCGTGAACGACAGTTTCATAAATATGTGATGATTGACCTGCGGGTTCAGCTCAATAATACAAGGGCAGTAGTTCCAATATTTACCTCGGATCTGACATATATTAATAATGCTCTTATTCATCCTATCGTTGGCTACATTAACTCTCGTGATACTTATATTCCTGTCAACTGTCGTATTGTAAAGAAATTAGCTGATTTTGAGGGTAGTTGGACTATTTATGATAGTGAACTTATGGATGATATATCTGCTGAAGTTTATGAGGCATTCGTTAAAAATATTGCTGACGATGAAGCTCGTGTTAGACGGATGAGAAAAGTTGGATTTTGGTCGCTACAATTTGCTGCTCAATTATTACTTTTAGGGTTGGGTGTCATGGCATAGAATAAAAAATGGTTTGGGATCTCTTTCTCTTTATATAAATTATTTATTCTTTCCTAGACAAAAGTTAGGTCACTTGGATATAACCAATTCCATCTAATTATATATTGTACATATTAATGAGAATGCATTGAAAATTATAAATAAATATACGTATCTAACTAATTATTAGATAGTTTAGTCATTAATGGTCATAATCTTTGGAGTCGTGGCGATATCGCTTGTACGAATCATAATCGTCTCGTTTATAAGACTTGGATAAGGGGGCATTATCTCTAAGTTTGGCTAAACGATCATCGTCACGTCTCTCACTACGTCTTTCATAATTTCGATCATCACGTCCGTTACGGTCAGGTTCATCTCTTCTACGACTATCTCTTTGACTATCTCGTCTGTCACTTCTTCGTTCGTAATTCTTTTCTTCTCCAATTTTTGATCTATAGTCTCCACGATTGCCTCTATACCGCTCCGATCGGCTTTCACTGGAGATATCTGGATCACTAGAATCTCTAGAATCTCCTCTTGTTCTAGGTTCTCGAGGGGTAGAGCCTCCGGGTGTGGAGGTTCTACTATCTGCTCGAGAAGAGTCTCGTCCTCGCTCTCCAGGTGAATTTTTATTACTAATATCATCATCGTCCAATATCTTCTCTCCGGTAAGTTTATTGATCTTTACCAATGGAACATAAGCCTTTTCGATTCTGGAAGATCGTTTGGTTGAACCCGCCCCCCACGAGCCCAACTCATCCAGTCCCGTATTCACCGGTTTGGCTCCAAGTCCTAGAAATGCAGGACGCCTTGAGAAGAGATCATTATTGGAATTATCAGATTTACCCTTCTCCTTATCCGTGTCGCCTTTCCAACCCATGCCGCGCAATAAAGCTGAACCAAATTCTTCCACTGGAACTCGCTCATAAGCAGCAAGGTCAGGTGCGTCAGGACGTGTTGAAATGTCATATTTATATGCCTGGTCTTCGCTAATACGGACTGGCAATTCTTCATCGTCTTCTTCCCTATGAATTGGTAAGCTTGGTTTTTTGGTTTCATTTACTGCGCCTACATCAGTTTCAGTTCCCGCGACACTCATCATTTCATTACTAGCCTCTTCTGCCGTCTTTTTAATTGGAATATTCAACCCATAATGGATCTGGGGCTGGTTGTCTTCAATAACTCCTCCTCTCTGCCTTTTCAAAACTTCTTCTTTCCAATTTCTATTAGCAACAGGCGGAATGACCAACTCTGCCCGCTTCTTATCCTTATTTTTAATTCCACTATCATTCCCTTCTACATTAATTCCAATCTCGTCAATAGAATATATAATTTGTTTGTTACCATTGTTTGAATCTTCTGTATCAGAGTCTGATTCCACGCCACTACCAAGTCGGTTTTGGAATGCATTTTTCCCAGTTTTAGACTGTGGTGTTTCTTGTTTTTTTGATGTTCCTTTCAAGCTAAATCCCTTCATTCTATTCGAAGATTTTTGCTCTATTATTGTTCCTCGATCAAGGTAGAGGAACATATGAAAATATAAAGCCAGATTAACGTCACATGGTGACGGTTAACTAACATTTGTTAAATATTCAATAACAACATATTATAGCTACGCTAATAAATTTAGCCGTAACAAGTTGACTGGTGGGGGTTAATAGTTAACGATTAATATTCTCCCTTGCATGCATGCATGCCATGCATACGTTATCTTCCCTCGTAGATTTAGCTCCCCAAACCCATGCCATCTAAATGCCATATATACTTGTTTTCCCTCGTAATTCATCTACCCAAACCCATGCCATCTAAATGCCATATATACGTGTTTTCCTTCATAATTGAACTGCCCAAACCCATGCCATTTGTCTGCCATATATACGTGTTTTCGCCTAAAACTATTTAAATTTAACCGGCAGTTAAGATGCTGATCAAAATAAGTCACTTATATAGACTCACAAACAAAATCATCAAGTTATTGCCGCTATCTTAATGATAATGAACGTTACCTTTAGATGGAAGAACTCTTGGAAAGATTGATGAGGGTCTACTGGTATTTCATTTAAAATTTTGACGGAAGAGGAATTCAACTGGAGGGTACGTGGCTGGCTGTGTTCTGCCTGTCTAGATCTATGGCAGAGTTGATGTTGTTATCTCGAAATTTTAGAAGCTTTAAAGGCTTATCTTTAAGCCATGGAATATTGAGATCTCAACTATATCATCGTACAATCGGCGATGGACATTTAGCGCTCATTGGCGTATGCTTACGATATAATAGTAGTGGTGGTAGTAGTACCCGTACGACTACTAAATCAATCCCTGCTAGCACTAAGGACAATCTATTTGGTAACTCTAGTAAAGGCCAACAGTCTGCCGAGTCTGCCGATAATTATGCAAGTCCTACTATCAAAAAAATCAAGAATTTACCGTCAGAAGCTGATGCTCGACGATCGGAATTTGCCAAATGGGTTGGCGATAAAATGGATGGATTACAAAGTACAATGTTTGCAGCAGGTCGTACTTTAAATGATGTTACTGGATATAGTGCTATTGAGTCTCTTAAACAAAGTATTGAAGACCAACATGTCCTTCTTAAAAAAAATCGAATTGAATTACGTGCAGCAAAGGAGAAGTATTCTAGTGCAGTAGACCAACGATCAAATTCTCAAAGAGAAGTTAATGAACTATTACAACGGAAACATCAATGGTCTGGTGAAGATTTAGAACGGTTCACAGACTTATATCGAAGTGATCATGAAAATGAGCATAGGGTTGTTTCGGCTGCCAATGAAGCTGATGAAGCCGAAAGACATGTAGAGGAATGTCAACAAGAGCTTACAAGACTTATTAGTGCGAGGTATCGAGAGGAACAAGTATGGAGTGATAAAATTAGAAGGGCAAGCACGTGGGGTACTTGGGGTTTAATGGGATTGAACGTAATATTATTTCTATTAGTTCAGTTAGGATTAGAGCCATGGAAACGAAAGCGTCTGGTAGGATCATTTGAAGATAAAGTACAGATTGCATTAGAAAGAACTATACAAGTACAAGAAGAGAGACTTAACAATCTTGAGATATTAGTCTCTTCGTCTGAGATTACCGCGAAAGATGATGATAAAATAAAAAACGATGCCGATGAAAACAGAGCACTCACAGATGTTGAATCACATGAGGAGCAACAACTCACATTTCGAAGCTTGGTCAACAGGATTTTCACGGGCATGGAAACTTCGCAGCCAATTAATACCCGATCAGTGGAGATCATATCGCTTGTAGGAGCTGGAGCGGTTGTTGGTATAGTAATTGGCTCTTTTTTAACATGGGCTTTTAACTAGCTCATGTCGGATAGCATTTATATTAACTGAGTCTCGCTTTATAGGGCACTGTTTCTTCACTGTTTCCTCCTTAGACTTTCGGTCCTAGTATAAGCAATTTTAAGACATGTATATAGATAGATATATGAAGCATTTTTACATAGAAAATTTATGGTTTTAAATTTTCATTTCGTTCAGATATTATGAAATAGGTTCTTGATGACCCTCTGACCCTCATGAGTTGTGACCCTCTTCTAATGACTAAAAATAAATATTAAGAAACTTAAAAACCAATTCTCTGTGACAGCGAGGATAAATATAATTGATGTCTAGATAACTGATCAATACTGTCAAACAACGGTTCCTCGAGCGGGCTGCCACATATTGTTAGTGTTATGTCACTTTGTTGACTTCACGTCACTTAATGCCGTGTAAAATTTTCATCAGTTAAATTGTCGGCACCTCCCTCGTTCTCTTCCTCTTACTTTCTCCTTAGGGCTGTTTGATTATATTAATCAATTCACTAATTCCTAACTGAGAAGGTAAGTAGATACTAGATTCAGGGTCATTGATATTATTATTGTATTATATTATTTGTTAATCTTATTGCTAACTGAG